>PVHP010006150.1:0-21098 GCA_004024765.1 Zapus hudsonius
TGGGGAATTGAACCCAGGGCCTTAGGCACTGGAGGCAAGTGCCTTAACCTCTGAGCCATCTCTCCAGCCCTGTTTCATTAATTTTTTAAAAATTGTTTTCATAGTTTTTATTTCATTGATCTTTGCCCTGACTTAATTATTTCTTTTTGTCTTGAGTTCTTAGGATTGGATTGTTCTAATTCTTCCAATGCCTTTAGCTGGTTGGTTAGGTTATTATTTTGAGCTCTCTCTATGAAGGCATTCAGTGCTATGAATTTTCTCCTTAGGTCCACCTTCATTGTATCCTTCATTATATTCATTTGGCATGTTGTATTTTCATTATCATTTATCCCGAGAAATTTTTCAATTTCTGTTTTAATTTCTTCAGTGTTCATTGTTTGGTGTGTTGCTTTTTTCTCCCATTGTTTATTTACAGCTTCAGTGCATTGTGGTTTGATAAGATGCAGGGTGCTACATTAATTTTCTTGAATTTTTTTGACACGATTTATGTCCTAATATGTAGTCTGTTTTGGAGAGATTTCCATGAGCTGCTGAGAAGAATGTATATTCTGTACAGTTGGGATAGAAAGTTCTGTATATGTCTGTTAGGTCTAGTTGGTCTATGGTATTGTTCTGTTATTTCCCTATTGATCTTATGTTTGGTTGATCTGTCTATAGTTGATAGTGATGTATTAGTCTCCAACTATGATGGAATTGGAGGGTTTTTTTTGTTTCGTTTTCCATTAATTTTTGCTTCATGAAATGAGTTGCACCTGCATTTGGTGCATACATGTTTATGATAGTGATATCCTCTTGTTGGATCATTTCCTTGATCAGTAAGAAGTGACCTTCATTGTCCTTTTGAATTTTAGTTTAAAGTCTGTTTTGCCAGATATTAGTGTAGCAACTCCTGCTTGTTGTTTATTTCCATTTGCTTGGAATATCATTTTCCATTATTTCACTCTGAGTAGGTTCTTGTCTTTAGAAGTGAGGTGAGTTTCTTGGAGGCAACAAATGGAAGGGTCCATTTTTTTGATCCATCCTGCTAGCCTGTATCTTTTTATGGGAGAGTTGAGACCGTTAATATTCAAAGTTATAACTGTGAGGCTTGGACTGTATCCCTGCCATGGTGAAGGGTTTATGAGATTGGATGCCTTGAGTGCTGTTTTGTCTCCTCTAGGCTTAATTTTCATCCCAACCTCTACAGGGCTCTTGGGGTTGTTTCTCTCTTCTGTGTAGAATATTTCATGAAGAATTCTCTGTAGGTTTGGTTTTGTGTCCATATAGTTGTAGAGTTGAATTTTATCATGGAATATTTTCCTTTCCTTCCTCCTTCCATTATGAGGGAAACTTTCACAGGGTACATTATTTTGGGTTGAAAGCCATAGTGATTTAGTTTTAAAGTACCCAATTCCAGGCTCTTCTTGCTTTCATGCTTTCCATGGAGAAGTCTGATGTGACTCTAATGGGTTTGCCTGTATATGTGATTTGTTGTTTTGCCCTTGCTGCTTTTAGAACCCTCTGTTTGCTTTCAGTGTTTTGGGTATTTACTATGATGTGTCTTGGGGAAGTTATTCTTTGGTCCTGTATGTTTGGTGTTCTGTGTGCTTCCTGTATCTTAATGGGACATTTTCTTCAATAATTTAGTTGAATATATTTTCAATGCCTTTGGCCTGGATTTCTTTCCCCTCAGGTATCCCTGTGATCTGGAGATTAAGGTTATCCCAAATTTCCCTCATATTTTGTTCACATTCCGTTTTGAATTTATTCAAGTTTTTGATTTGCCTATCATTCTCTTCTGTTCTATCTTCCACATCTGAGGTGCCTTCTTCTAAATTATAGACTCTAGTGGTGAGGGATTCTAGAGAGGTTTTTAATATGTCTGTTTGGTTTTTGTTTTCTGATAAAGCTTTTTGAACGGTCTCTATTTTTATGTTGAATTGTGTTTTCATTTCCAAGTTTGACTTACTGCTTTCTGAATCTCATTCTTGTATTTGCTTATGTCTTCGCTTAGTTTGGCTAGCTGATTCTTGAGATCTTCTGTTTGCTGGTTTGCCCTTAGTTCAATCACTTATCTACCATTGTCCATCTGTTTCTCCTCAATTGTATTAAGCCTGGTGGCAAAGCTTGTGATCTGGTTCTGTACCTTTTCTAGGTGATTTTCAATTTCTGCTATCTTTTCCATCATTAACCTCTTCATATACTCCTTGCAAGTATGATCTTCGTTTAGTGTCACCTCATCCTGGGTTTGCATCTGTACTCTCTCTTTCATAGTTTTGCTGTTGACTTCCAAATTGGGGCTTGGCAGGTTTGGTGTATGGCACTCAGCTGGTACATTCTTGCATTGTGATCTGCCCATTTCGGTTCCATTTGAGGGATTGGGGGTGTCCTTGTGGTGTGCTCTCCTCAACGGTGTGGGCGGGGTGTGTGCTGGGTTTCACAGAGTAGGATCGTCCCTCACTTGGTTTATAGGGGACTGTGTTTGCACTCAGACCAGTGCTGTGCTGGCATTGCCCTGAGATTTTAAATTGCTTGTATATATCATCAAGAAATACAAATTTCTAGTTTTTGGAATATAATTATAATTTTTTCTCTTTTAATGTGGACTAATTATTTAAAAGAATGGGTTACTTAGTGTATTTTAATAGTTCATCTTTATTAAAATGATAATCACTACTACTGCATGCTTTTAATAATTCACTGTATCTTAAAGATACTGAATATTTTACTGACATGTCCAACGTATAACATTTTAAATACCAGTCTGATATTTAAAGATTTAAAATTATTTCATGCTTGTTTTAAATATAGGTTGGATGGACAATGGCCTGATGGTTTATTGGCGTCAGACAATACACTTCATTTTGTCCATCCTCTGACTTTCAATTATTCTGGTGTCTATGTCTGTAAAGTGACAAATTCCCTTGGACAGAGAAGTGATCAAAAGGTCATCTATATTTCAGGTAAGCTACTGCCTACTTCTTAGATGAGGTACATAAAATATACCTATTGTAACCATTTTAATTCAATATACTGGCCAGTAATTTGCACTTGAAACAACATAGTCATACATATGCAGTATTATAAAAATCTAAAAGGATGTGATAAAATAATCTTATATGAAATACACAAGTAAGGATACAATTATTTAAAGTCTATGCAACTAGTTGTTCTTATAGTTTGCCTTTAAATATTCTTTTGTCTTTAAAAAACAGTGAAGCCTATTCTGCATATAATTGTCTGGTAAATAAAAGATTAACTTTGAAAAAATATCTATTAATGTGAGAGAGAGAAAGAATGAGCATGCTGCTGCAGACAAACTCTAGACACATGTGCCACTTTGTGCATCTGCTTTTTTGTGGGTACTGGGGAATTGAACCAGGGATACCAGGCTTTGCAAGCAAATGCCCTAACCACTAAGCAATCAACTTGGCCTGAGGTATTTATTAACTAAATAACATTGCTTAGCATTGAAGATGAGATTATATCATTTGGATTACTGAGAGTTAAGTGGTAATGCTACTGAAAATGTTTTCATGAAGTAAAATTTGATGTTTTTCATTGTCAGTTCTCTTAAGAATATGTTTGTTTCACTATGATTTGTAATTTGGTTCAATATAAACTTTGGCATCAACATAATAAAAAAGCTAGACAAATGTTTCTGTTAATGGCTTCAAATATCAGTGGAGTACTTAGAAAAAGAGTATCTTTATACTAAGAATGTATCATGTCTAACTAATGAGAAAATGTAAATGAACAAGAGAACATTGAAATTCAGGTTTGTATTATATAGTTGGTATTTAAGGTTTTTAGTCTTTGAATTTAAGAATAAATAACTAGAAAATTTCAGGAAAACTTTACACTTGCTTAAATGGTCTATTTTCAGTGCTCCTGTGATCAGAGAACAGACCTCTCCCCCACATTTCATTAAAATTTCTTGTTGTGAGTTCATTCATACTGTTGTTTTCCTCCAAATCAAAAGTGTGTTTTGTTCAATATTGAATACTTAGCAGTTAGTTTAGAGTCTGGCACATGGTAGAAACTCAAATTTTTTTCTGTGTAATATTAACAAGAAACATGGAACCATATACACCCATACCTCTTAAGCTAGTTAACAGTGCTTTGGTGGAAACCCTATTGAGTATTTAGTATCTGTCTCCTCCCTTAAAGGACTAGACACAGCCATTGTATATTCAAAGTTTAATTTCATGATGACTTATTTACCTTTTCTTCTTATTGTGCAGTTTTGTGGGAGATATTGATTACAAATCTTATCTCAATATGTTATAGTTATGTAAATTTAAATATCAAGGTTTAATTTGGGCTCTCATATTCACCAGTGATAGCCTACATGTATAACTTTGGGCACTGGAGGTCTGAATAGGTAGGTACTCCCACCCTAATATGCTCAAAACAGATTCATCCTGACTTTCCTGCTGCCCTTGGCACCAAACCTGTTCTGTCAGTCTTCCTTCTCTCTGTTATTGTTAGTTCAGCTTTACATTTGCTCAAGGAACAGCAACCTTTATTTCACTTTTACTCTTAGACTTTTCTCAGCCCATGAACACAGATATTATCCACTTTACACCTCTCCGCCTGCTCTGATTCCAAGCCATCAGAATTCTTATTTCCCCATCTTAATATCCATTTACCCACAGACTTTGACTCTGTCATCACTTCAGCCACAAGTCGCCCTGTCCTTGCAAAGGGACTGTTAGCTCTTGCCATTCCTCCCTCCCAGAACTTTTTATGGACTTCCCTTTTGGCCCCTAATGACCCTAGCTCTTCACCAGGCTTTCTGACTTTCTATCTTACATGCTAATCATTAGTCCTTTGTCTTTGAGCACAGCAGGTTTGCATCTCCTGCCTGGGGTGGTCCTTGTTGCCCTTCTAAGAGCCACCTTTTCCAAGGACTGCCTCGCCTCCTCTATGACTATTTAAAACTGAAAACCCTCTCCTTACCCATTTTTCTCCTTAATAGTTACTGTCATGGGTATGCTCCTTGTTTTTGTTTTTCAGTTTTTACCTCCACTGGAACTTCTCAGAACACAAGAATTTTGTCTCCTTTAATCACTGCTGTATTTCTGTCATCTCAGTGACCTTTAACATATAAGTGTTGATACATTTTTGTTGAAAATATGAAAAAAGAATTAGATCCAAGGAGAATTCTTTTTTTTTCTTTGATTAGGGAACTGAGAACTAAAAAAAAAAATCAAAATTTATTAATATGTACTATAAAATTGGCAAAACACATTTTGAGTAAATATATAAAAAATCACATTTTAATTGTCTCCTAAGTACTGCAGAAGGAAATAGCATTGTGTGAGATAATGTTCATTAGGTAATCAGGAATTAGATTTACCTTCCTGCAGTACAGTATACTACACCAAGTTTAGTTAATTTAAGAGCTCCTTGGACTACACATACTAAGTATACTAGATGTGACGCTGCATTAACAAGAAGCTCTTGCCAAACCTAGTAAGTTTTCATCAGGGTAAGTGGTCATAATTGACAATAAAATTCTCATCTCAGTTCTAAATTAAAATTTAAAAATTTTAGAAATGACTCAAGCTATTGCTTATTTACAAGGTTTTTTTTTTTTTTAGAAAAAATGTGGAATTGATAACTGAGTAAAACTGTTTGTAATTTTGTATGCTTTTCCCCTAAAATGAGATTTTGGACAAAAGACCAGTGTTGCTTACAGTATTCAGCCTCTGTTACTCCATTGTCCTCTACAGTGTACCTCTTCTGGTTCTCGTGGCTCTTTGTCCAATAGCAATAGTCCACTGCAGGACATTGTGTTTACTGTTTGTATTTTTAACTAATGTGATACTTCTGTGAAAATAGAAAAGGAATTTTTTATATCTTAAGTGAAATTGAATTTTAAATCATTGATTTTAACTTTGATATAAATTCAAGAATATATACCTAGCAATTTTTATCTTCAAAATGCATGACTTTTTTGTACAACCCTATAAAGCCTGAAGTAATGGAAGTGAATCAATTTTATTTTTTAATAGTTATCATTAGGCCTTATTTAGTGATACGCCTTATCACTAAATGAACTTTCTAGGTGAATTACTTATTTCCTGTTTGCCAAAAGTTAGCTAAGAAAAGAAACTTGAGTTCTTCATTTGTTATATTGATTATATGGTCTCATTCACCATACACATTGAAAAAATAAGGATAGATAAGTAGCTATTGGTAAGTGCGATCATAAAAATTTTGACACCATTAATGAATTGTAACTCTCTTTCTAAGTTAAAAAAAAAAGATATATCCATTGCTTAAGATAGAAAACACTGAAGTATGAGCTCCCTCTGTCAGAATATGAATTAAGGCTGTGCTGGTTTGAACTTTGGCAAAGGAGGAGTAAATTAGAACTTTCCTAGTATGACTGATAAGTTAAATAACACACAATTTTATATATTTTTTGTTTAAGGAATCAGTGCAATAAACAGTATAAAGAACTACACAAGTTGGAGTTTTAAAATAACTTTTTAAAGATGTGGTAAAATATTTAGTTGTGTCTTCTAATTAGTGGAAACTCAGAAAAATGTATTATTTGAGGAAACTAGCATGTTATGAGCTACTAAAAACCTTAAAATTGATGTATTTAAAAATATATAAATTATATATAATTTAGGTGAGTTGTACTTTTGTTTCCTTATGCTGGTAACAATTTATTCAACATTTTTCTTTGGAATCTTTGCTGACATTGGCTATCCTATAATTCCACCCTTCAGAGCACGCACACAGACACGCACACACATACACATGCACATGCATGTACACATGCACACACATGCGCGCGTGCGCACACAGACACACAAATGATGCTGTCTGTTTCTGTAATATTGTGAAGTTGGATATGAAGTGTTCTAACTTTTATACTAAAAACATCTTTCAATTTCACAATGATTTTTTCAGAATGAATTAGTTCACCTAGTGAGTACATTTTCCTAAATTAAAGCTCATTCTTGTTTCACATACATACATGATAACTACCGCTCACTTCAGAGTAGTTGACAGTTATGTTAGTTTAAACGCATTGGTAGTTAGTTATATTGTATTTGTTAAGATTTATAATGTACTTGCTAAATTTTTACCACATTCTATACATATGGCATTCCGTGATGAAACCTGTTTCAGTAAGTATTTTTCTTTAGCTTGTAATATTAGAATAACTTATTCCATGTAGATTTAGTGTTTTTCTAACAATCATTTTTAAAAGCGCTGTCAGAATCACTCATTTAAAAATTAATTATAGGAGTTTATCATTTGGGTCATTTATTTTTATCTATGAAAACCTCAAAGCTTTTGAACTCATTTTTTCTTTAAACTCTAGAAGTTTATGTAACATCTACACATACTATCTATGGACAATTAACCAGTCTTTGATTTTTACTGTTTATGTTTAGTTGCTTTTTAATATTGATGTCTACTCTGTAATCTAATGTCAAGAAAAAGGCTCATTTGCATCTAATATTTAGGTATTATTAGAATGTTCTCTCTAAAATATTAGCTATTTTTGAGATTCTGTCTTAATGTTATGATGTTAAATTTTGCAAATGTAGTTCAAATTCCTTAATATTTTAATATTCAGCTATATTACCCATTGGGTATTGGAGGTAATGTTTTGATTTATATTTTTATTTTGTCTTTATTAGTCTCATTTGATAATAGCCCATTTGGCTTATATAGAATTTTGAACTTTTTATTTTTAAAATTATCAAATAGTCTTTACTGTATATGTCCTTCATAAAATTTTAGAGTGTACTATTTGCATGAGAAAAATATTTTTGAGAGAATTATTAAACCAACAACTTATACTGTACTCACTTAACAAGATTCTATAGTTTTTCATTCTTGTAAAGATAAAGTTCAGGTCTTACCCAGTAGGTAAAAATACATATTAAAACTTATTTTTATTCTGTTATCATCTTGTGCTACTACTAAGAAAATGTACACTTGAAATATTTGATTAAATCTTTGTATAAGTCTTCGATCACTTAAATAATAATCTACATTGAAAAAAAATTAGCCAGTCCCCCAACATACAATAACACTCAAACTTGGAATTCAATAATTTAGAATTTATACCATAGGTTTCATTCTGTTCATTTCATTGGTGACTGACTGAGTGTCAGTTTCTTTTTTTTTTTAATATTTGAAAGCAACTCTACCTTGGAATATTAAGAATGAAAAACTATGTTACTATGAATATATTCATTAACTGCTGCCTTTTCAACGTCATTGTGACTCAGCCTGCATTGACAGTCTCTGCCTCTCTGTGTCTTGTCTATCTTTACTGTTTCCATTAGATCCTCCTCCTACCACCACCCTTCAGCCTACAGTTCAGTGGCACCTCTCAACTGCTGACATCGATGATCTGGCAACAGAGCCTAAAAAATTGCCTTTCCCATTGTCAACTTTGGCAACCATGAAGGATGACACGATTGGCACCATCATTGCTAGTGTAGTGGGCGGGGCTCTCTTCTTGGTACTTGTCAGCGTTCTGGCTGGAGTTTTCTGCTACAGGAGACGACGGACGTTTCGTGGAGACTACTTTGCCAAGAGCTACATTCCACCCTCAGATATGCAGAAAGAATCACAGATAGATGTTCTTCATCAAGATGAGCTTGACTCTTATCCAGACAGTGTGAAAAAAGAAAACAAGCATCCAGTGAACAATCTGATACGGAAAGACTATTTAGAAGAGCCTGACAAAACTCAGTGGAACAATGTAGAAAATCTCACTAGGTTTGAAAGACCGATGGATTATTATGAAGATCTGAAAATGGGAATGAAGTTCATCAGTGATGAACATTATGAGGAAAATGAAGATGACTTAGTTTCCCATGTAGATGGTTCCGTAATTTCCAGGAGGGAGTGGTATGTTTAGCTACCACCAGTGTGACTTCACTGTGTACAATGTTTCACTCATACTAGTTGATCATTTTCAGATTGTTCATACTTTTTCTTGAGGAAGAATAAGCTTTTTCAAGTTGATTTTCGAGCTTACTTTTTATATTCTGGTCTGACAAATGAAAATGTAAAATCTGGGTTCAATGTATTTGAGCTGCTTTACATTTTTTTTCACTGCTGTACTACTGTCTCAAGATTTAAATTTTAATGCAGAGTACTTTATTGGTCTGAGGCACACAGGTAAGAAGAAACGTCAACGTTAAATGTATGACTTTTTGGTACAAAAATTTAAAAAAAGGAAACTACCTTGGCATTGTGTATTAAATGTTTACCTAATACTATAATCTCAAGTATAATGTTTGTGAAATATATACCTCTCAAAATTTATCACCACTAAATGGTACTCCATCGAAGTTGACAATAAAACTAATTTAAGAAGTGCTTATATACATATATATATTTTATATATTAAAATTATTCATCCTGATGAACCATCTTTCATTTTCAAACATTATTTTCTAAGTTTCTATATAAATAGAAACTTTACCTCTGCATCTTAATGAGCCTTGCCATAATTACTATAGAGTGGCTTTTCAGAAATACTTTGTTGCACTAAAACTGGTAGTAAACTCAGTGAACATGGCTGAAAGAGCATAATCAGCTGACCATTATTTTGTTCAGAATACATGCCTCCTAAGCAGAATAATTATTACAGTGTTCTCAGTCCTAGAAGACAGTTCTGAAATCATTTTGTGAACATGATCTTGGTACATTAAGCATTAACCTTATTTTAATGCTTTAATTCCTATCTATGTATATGAAGAGTAATGAAAATATGGCACACAGCTCAAATCCAGTGCAAAGAGAACATCTCTTGCATCTCTTGTGCAAGACTTAGACACAGGATGTTACAGCTGGGAGTCTAGAGAAAGGATTTTCTAAACCATCTTGTTTTATTATTTAATGTTGATGTTCAAACGGGTGAATGTACAAAAATACTTCTTAGATAACTTGAAGATTTGGGGTTTAATTAGAAAATTTGGATTTTAGAACCAATATTTTCTGATGAATATTGGCGATCCATCTCCTCTCCCTTCCCCTTCCCCTTCATTTCCTGCTAAATGTATGTATGTGTTTGAAGATTTTTGTTTTTTCAATTAAAACTGGAAACATATCATGAGGTTTTTTGGGGGTTTGTTCATTTGTTTCACATAGTTCATTAAGTACATTTTCTCAGTATCATGTAACCTGAGTAAGATATGTTATCTACATCTTCAATTGTGAATCTTTCTATGGTAAATGGCTTCTGCAGTGGAGTTGTATAAAACTGTAATAATGATAAACTTATAAGGCCCAAAGAATGTTTTTTTCTATTGACTCATTGGACAAAGAACAACTATGTAGAGAACGAGTGTTTTGCCAGGGCAATGGAATAGTTGTTATTAGAAGAATCATAAATAAAGTATTTTTAATAAAAAGGCAAGTTAGGAACTTTTTTTAAGCTCACCAAAGCATGCACTCTTATTCTTTATCCAGTCTAAAAAATATATATATAGAAAGGAAAATTATGACTTGTTCATAGACTATTGTAATTAGTGAAAGCTCTAAAGGATTTATCAACTAGTTTTCTTTAGCAGTATTTTGTGAAAATTAGAAACGACAATGTAGTGTAAGATGATATCAGTCAGGTTAAGGAATTATTAACCACTAGTACTGCGATAGAAATGTCTGTGCTAATGTAATCACTTATATACATACTGAGACTTTTGTCTAAATCATTGGAAGAAAGCTTTCTTTGCAAGTCACTGTGATTGCAATTTCATTTTCATTTAGAAATGATATCAGCAATGATGCTATCCACGAAAAAAGATAGGACTAAAGACTTTCAACGAATGATGCAAATTTGATAAAACTTTCCATCTTTCAAAATAAAGTATCGAAATACTATATGAATTTTAAGTGGAATAGACATTAGCATTGTATTTCAAAAACTGTATTTCTGAGGTATAAATGCCTAGTTATTGATGGTGAACATACACTGTGACTATTATGTGGTTAGGTTTTGGTGCTTTGTTTTTGTGGGAGAGGCAATCAGGAAACCAGCAAGCCATTATTTAATGTACGCTGTGTTGTTAATCTAGGTAATCAGGCATACTGAAAGGTTTCCAGCTTCTAGAAATCTTAAGATTTTTTGGCATCATTGCACTGTTCTTTATTAGCGCTTTATATATGTGTACTTTATATAGAGTATGCATTTATTAATATGAATCGTCATCAAATAGGTTAGCTTAAGTTTTGAATAGCCCTGATGTGTGCACAGCTAACTTATATATATGAACTCTAGTATCTTTTTAGAAAAGGTAAAAAAATATTTTTTACTATGTAGAGACCATGCTTTATTTCTTTGATAATTTTGAAATTATTTTGCACTTTTACAATCACTTTAGGGTTTCTTTTCTACTGACTAAAATATTTCAATAGAAAACTGAAGGTTTTATTACCATTTTTATTTAAGTGCACTGAAATTTCAATAGGCTAGTGGTTAATGTTGAAAATGTGTTTTGACTATAGTTGAAGAATGAAGAAACCATTGAGGTTCTTTAGTAATTAAACACTGCTTCCAATGTAACCATCAGAATACCACAGTAGCATAATCAACCATAGGTATGTGTGTGGCAATGAGATGTAGGAATTAAAATGTCTAAGCACAGAAATTGAGAAAAATGTTACCATTTCATATGTAAAAACATGACTTGAATTGATTTTTTTTATGCAGTGCATACCCCTAAAAGAAAGTGTCTAAATTCAAGTGAGTTTGCACAATGTGAGAGGAAGAAATTTGGTACACATTCAGAATTCCTAATCTTACAGTATTCAAAGGAAAACCTAGTGTTTTTCCCACTTGTTGATTTGAAATGTGCTGTCCACAAGAGAGAGGTATTTTTCAAATTTTTGACATGTGGGGTTTAGATTTAATTTTAGTTTTAACCAAACTTTTAGAAAACAAGTTTCTTTTCACGTTCGGGGTGAGTCCCAGTGACCATGCATTCATATGTCATGAAGCAAAGTTAAAAAGAAACCCATTAACACTGCAGCGGCATGTTTCTATAGTGAGACTGTGATTCTCAGTTCCCTTTTCTGTTCTCGTATCTTCTAATGTGTTTGTCTGCATGTATATGTATGCATAATCCCATTCGCATTTTCATGAACAATCAAAATGTAAGTAGAAAATATATCCTGCTTTCTCTTCCCAAATGACATCCAGTTAAAGATAAAGCAATGTTTGATAGTGCCTATATGTTGACATTTTTAATGGCATATAAAGCCATGTTGGTATAGCCATTATAAAGTTCAGTTGTAATGAACTTTTAAATTCCTATTTTGTGTATGTATCATTAATGGCATTCCAATTACTTGAAAAAAATTGCATCAGTACTAAATGTCTGCAGTATTTCTATCATAAACAATAATTATATTGCATTTGCATTTTATTATCATGAATAATCTAGAGATGACTTTAAAAAGTACATAGGATATATGCACAGGTTATGTGCAGAATAGTATGTGACTAGACGTTAGAGTCTCCTTGGATTTTGACATCCTTAGGGATCTTGGAACCAGTGTTGTGTGGATACCAGTTGGCTTTACATTTGAACGGAACACAGTGGTGGTCACTTATATATGAACTATTTCAATAAGGAATGTGAAGTTTTATATTGTTTATTGTCTCCCATTTTCTATTTCTGTTTTTATTAACGATATATTTTTCTAAGCTTTTTGAACAAGCAGCCATTGTTTACTTGGTATACCAATAAAAAAATGCATTCATGAAAGTCTGTAGAATAGTGCTAACAGTACTCCAGCTGTTAAGTTTTTAAGCATGTCTCTGTTTACATCTATTTTCTTTTGTTACTGTACATTTGGTTTTTTAAGTATCATCTTTGACCTGAGTAGTGGTTTGTTTCTTTGAAGACTTGACATTAAATATATAACTCACACACCCTTAGGGGTAATTTCTTTCCTTAAACACTGGCAATAGTTACTAATATCCATTTCATTTCGAAAGATAAAACATGTTTCATTGTGGGAATAAAGTCTTAACTTCACTTGACTTTTTAAGTTAATAACACTGTTCATTCTGGCTGGATACTATGGAGGAAGCTGACTGAAAGCTTTACAGACACTACCATTAAAATAGAATTCTTAAAACTTGAATAACCCAAAGCTTCATTGTCTTACATGCCATAGTATTTCAGTGTTGAAATGCCTAATCATACCATCCCAGTTATGAGAAATATCTCAGGAAAAACCCACTGTGATGGCTGTGTATTTAAAGACATATTTGTTATGGAAAACAAGAAAATAATGGAACCCATCTACTTGCTTCTGTTAGTCAATTTTGTTTCATTTTTTAAGCTTTTATATATACAATCATGCCACTACATTTTGTATATAAATTTTTTAGCTCTAAAGGATAAGGACAATTTTACAAGCTAACTAGGATCATTGTTATGCCAAAAAGAATATTACTTTAATATCAAGTAGTGAGTGTTCAAATTTCTGTCATAATTTTTGTTTTAATCAAATATGATAAACATTAATTACTAGGAGTACCCTTTTGTCTGTCCCTTGTCCCTCAAACACTTGCATTTTCTTTCAATTTTTTTTTTGTTGAAGTTTTTTCTATAGTTTCCTAGTTTGCATTATCCCTGTGCACCCCTCTGTACTTCTGTAAATTGATAGTGAGATGTGGACCCGAGTTAGAGGCCACTTCGTAGGCGAAATACAATCTTCCATCAGGAGACATTAGCAACCATTTGGTCCTCAGTGCCTAGATGTATTATCAGAGAACCCACCCAACAATGTTCAAATGTATTCACTTCTTTTCCCTTGCAGTCTGCTTTGTGCTTGAATAATTGTATTCATGCTATTCCCTTTACCTGAAATTTTCTTTCCTCTCTTTTTCACATCGGAGGCCAGTCCCTGGGCAGTTTAACTTCAATAACAGATTACTGAAACTTTCTCCTTAGAATTAATAACTGTTGGCCTTAGTCTTTTCTATCAGCTTGTATCTTACTACAGCTTTACATTTTATTCTAGTTTTTAATCTGTCTTGTAGAACAGTGGAAATTCTTGACTGTATTTATAATCAGCTAAAAAACAAGTATTTGTCATCTGCATTTGTGCTACTATAGCAAATTGGTTGTAGACATTTTTAAATAGTTCAAAATGGAAAGCTTAACTCTGATAAAACATTTTAAAATGCCAGTGTCTTTGTCACTAATTATTTGAGAAATATGATTGTGCTTCATTTTAAGAATTAAACTCTTCTCACTAAAATGCTTTTTCTGAAAAAAAAACATAATTGACTGTGCTTCATTTGTGTTTTTGTTTTTAGTCTGTTTTATACTTTTTAACTCAATAATTGGGAAAACCTTACTGCATTATTAGTGTCTCCTGATACTTATGTGTGTTACTTTTCAAAAGCAGGTAGGTTCAGATGGAAGCACACTGACAGGCAGCACATGAACAGTTCTTTCCCATCGTGAGGGGAAGAACTTGTCTTCAAGCCCAGGAGGTTTTTCAGTGTCCTCCCAAGCACAGTAAGCTCACCCCTGCATTTTGCTGTGACCGACCCACCTTAGACTCGGTGTGAGTTAATAGGTAATTAGGGAATGCCAGTCTATATTAGTTGGTCTCCTGGGAGGCACTTGAGTTATCTCTGGTTGATGTGCTACAACTCATTAGATTACTATGGTTTACTTGTAAGTAATTGATAAAAGATGTTTTTTATTTGGACCTGCATTTATTAGTGATAAATAATCACTGCTAATTCTTTTGCAGGAATAACATTTTACTAGGAGTTTACTAATCACTGCTAAATCTTTTGCAGGAATAACATTTTACTTAGGAGTTTACTAGGAGTTCCAATAGCTCCACATGGTCGGGTGCTCGCCAGTCACATGGGACACCCCTACAATTTAGATTGTTAAAATTTGATACAACACCCCAACTGTCCTTTGTTCTGGAACTTCCCCACTCCTTCCTTCCCATAGTTACTGAGGTTGCTGTGTATGACAAGTGAAAACTGACAGGTGAGCCAGGTGGAGCTCTCAGTACAGACTCATGTATTTATCACTTGCTTTTTCTACACTTGATCTTAGCCAAAAGGCCGAGAAGCGATATATCACTTGCTTTTTCTAAGTCCCCCCCCCCTTTTTGTAGTGCTAGGAATGTGGGAATTGAACCTTGTGTGCTAAGCACCCAGCTACCAAAAGCCATATGAAATGTGTTTTAAAAATAAGCCATATTTCTGAACTTGATTGAATCATATACATTCTATGAACTTTGGACCATCATTTTGGGAGTTTTTCTTTGTAAGAACCAGGGTTCTATAAGATCCATACTTACATTCTTTGAGTTTGTACAATGCTTGGCTCATACTATATTCTTGGTAATTTGTTACATGAGAGGCTAAAGAGACCAACCTGAGTTAAATAGTACACTTCTTAGAAAAATGAACAATAATGAGTGAAATTTTTGCATAGATATAAGTATCATTAAGATAAAGGGATGTTGAAAAATGAATGTAACTCAGAAGTAAAACAGGTGCTTAATATATGGAAAACCCTGGACTGGATCCCCAAAGTTTATTTATGGGGAAAATTTTGGTAATAAGGTCCTTGTGTAAAATGAAAGTAAATAAAAGATGAGAAGATACATTTGTAAACTATCCTATAGGCCTTAGAATCATGTTGTAATACATTACTGAAGCTTTTTCAAAGTGACCAGAGAGTAAGGGGTGTGATTTCATTTTCAGTGATGGATGAGATATGCACATCTCTGTGATTGGTCTTCATTTTTATTATCAGAATGACAACAAAGATAAAACCTCAATTCCCTTTAGTATCTGTAAATACTGTGCATATTTTCCCCAAAAGTAAAGTTCTGTATATATTAAATTTGGTTGGCTTTAACTGATATTTGGATATTTTGGGAAGACATGCACTTATTTACCTTCAACTATAAGGTAGTATACTTGGATGGTATTGGAGAATGTCAGTTTTCTTTTTGGGGAGGTGAGTTTCCAATCAATGAGTATGGTAATAACAGTTTAGGAAGCTGCACATGTCCATCTCTGCATGGGAAATACTATGTCCCTCTTGTTTCCTGACTCTTCCAGAGCTACCGGGTTGGGTAGAGCATTTCTTTCAGTGATAATCACCTTGCTTCATGTCACTCTAAACCAGTTCAGCATTTAAAAATGGCAAGTTTTTAAGCACACTGAATTTTTTCCCTTGTAGGGATTGTTGGAATAGAGTCTTACGTAGTATGTATGTTTTTGGGTGAGGTGGTAGAGAGTGTAAGCTGGGCTAAATAATTCCTGGTTTCCATCAGGATACTTTGATTTGAATGTGGATTTTACATCTTTGTATGTCACACTGGTATTCATCAACTTTATATCCTAAAAACATTAATATCCTTAACATTCTTTCTGGTTTTTTCTAATTAGTAGAAGAATCAAAAAGGGAAATGTGAATGTAATCCATAAAAGGTATTCACCATCCATTTACCTGTGTGGAATAGTTGGTCTTCTCATGATCATCTGTGGATGGAGACTCTTCATTTCATTATACTCAAATTCAAATTGTAACCTAAGCTTCTGTAAAGGAGTTTTGAAAGTGTTACTATAAATATCCCGTTAACTTCATTATAAACTAGGGACACAGTTCCGTATACTTGTGCAGAAGTGGCAGGCCCACCTACCCTTTATCAAAAATAAAAATTACACTAAAGGGGGGACATGTGGAATAGCCAGTGTGGAATAGCCGATTCAACAAGTGGAACATGTATTTGTGCTATGGCCTAGGTGGATGGCATTGGTCAGACACCTTAAAATGGGCTTCACTCCTCTTACTAAAGACTGAGTCAAACCATTTCCTTGATTGCTATGTCCAAGTGGTTGAAAAAAAATATATATATACACTTTCTGAGGAAAATGATTATGAAAAATAACCTATAAATATCCTAAATATCATACATTTATAAGCGCAGGGTCAGTTTGCAGTGACTCAAATCTTGTTAGTCCAGTACATTCATATCGAGTCTAGAGTAAAGCAAGCTTGATAACCTGATCCCCGTTCAAAGTGAGAGTCACTTAGTTTCAGGATAATTGTAGGTTGATTACACTCTTTGTTATTTGGCAGTTTATTGCTATGGTTCACCTGCAACCCAAGGTTTAAGATCTTCAGTCTGGAGTGAAGATGAGGAAATGACCCACTGATAAACTCAGTAGTGTTAGTATGCTAAAGAAATTTTTAGTTTGGGGAAGACTTATAAAACACCATGCAGCCTGCATTTTAATAGAGAGTTGGAAAACATTGAATGGCGGTTAGATGAAACATTTCAAACCTAGTAGTGCCTTTTAGTCCCATGTCAATCTAGATCTAAATAATGAACTTTGTGGATATATTAATGTAATGAAAAAAAAGTTTCTGGATATAGGGGAACCACAGTGCAAGTCTAAACTAGCTACTGCCCCCAAATAGGACCATTCTTACCAAACAAGGGCTTGAGTGGAGGCTTCTCCCCTATTCCAACCTCACTTTATGTCTCTTTGTGTTATTAAATGTTCTCTTTAGTGTCTCATTGGTTAGAAAAGTACAAACTGTAGGAACTGAGGCTGTGGCTCAGCCAGTTAGAGTGCTGTGCCCAGTTCTCACAGAGCCTCTGGGTGTGGTCAGCAATACTGCTTACGTTGAGGATGGTGGTGTGCACTTTTATGTATATACAGTCTTTAAGCAAATAGTAATGACTTCCCGTTACTGTGCCAGTAACTATTTAGAAATGTTCTATTTTGAAACATCTTTAAGTCTGGCAGACTTCAGTGCCAGTTTTTATAGTCTGGTGAGAGGGTATGTTTTATTTTGCTCTTATAGTCTTTAATTCTCTAATAATGTTTCTTTTTATTTTAGAATTAAGATGGTAAGTGTGTGTATTGCTGTTCAACTCAATACTGATTTTTAATTACCTTTTAGAATATGAACTTAAATTTTTGTCGTGTTTTTTATTAATCGTCTCTCCAGACATTCTTTGACTGTAAAGAATAAATTGTTGATGTCTGATCCAGGGATATTGTTTTCGTAATCTGAAAAATGCAATGATTATTAGGTGCTTAAGAGAAAGGAAGGGAGTGGCAGAACTCTACTAAAAGGAATGAATGAAATTGGGGGTCCTCGAAGCTGATTGTGGAATAACATACTTCAATCAAATAGCCTTTGCACACTGAAAATTAAAGCATGCACTTTGAAGAACTCTGTAAGATTGATGGACTTGCCCAATTTTTGCTCCTCTGCAGACATCCCGCTCAAGCAGACCTCTTCCATAGCCGTGGCTGGAGCTGTGATTGGAGCCGTCCTGGCTCTTTTCATCATCGCTGTCTTCCTCACGGTGCTGCTGGCTCCTCGCAAGAAGAGGCCGTCCTATCTTGACAAAGTGTACGTGACTTTGCTTGGCTTGTGTTCAGTTGTGTCCTTACCCGTCTGTCTTCACATCTGCCTTTCACTGCTCAGATTCAGTGTCCAGGAGGCAGAAGGCAAGATAATCTCAGACCTTGATTCCATCGGCACGTAGGAAGCTGCGTCTTAGTAAGTGAGCAGCATCCAGGGGCTACTGGCGAGAAATGCCTCATTCACCCTGAGGAGGCATCTTTCCAAATGCAACATAATGAGAGTCGATGCTGTCCTGTCTGAACAGAAATCTAGGTCTTTGACAAAATACAAGTTTAGATATAAATCTTAGAAGCCTTTAAGATACAACTTTCAAACACGAAGAATTATTTTAATATTCATTTTAATATTCATTATTTTAAAGCTTTTTACTTAAGAAAATGATTGGTTTTAGTGAATTATAAAGTAAGTATTTTTTTTTGGTGGTTGGTTTTTTTATTTTTTATTTTGGATTTTTGAGGCAGGATTGTGCTATTTAGTCCAGGATGGCTTAAAGCTTGTGATCCTCCTTCCTGCCTTTGATTATAGCATACACTACTTTCAACTCATGGATTTTTTTTGTTATTTTTATTATTCAAAATTAGATACCTTGTATGGGCAAGTGTTGTATTGTATCCCATTTCCCTCCTCCCTGTCCCCAACACACTGGGTATCATCCTTGGTGGGCATACTGGATCAATCTATGGGGTAGAGGGTTATGGATAGCACAGGAGGCAGCCAGGTGTCCCTCTCCCTTTGTGTGTTGTTGCTGAGGGGTATAAAGTCTCTGGATTTTCTCCCCTACCATGGCTCTTACAATCTTTCCGTCCCCTCTTCTGCCCAGTTCCCTGAGTCATGGTGGGTGAGTTTGAAGTCTGCTTATTGTTGAGATCTTAAGGGACTCTGTACTTCTGCTTTAGGATGTGTTGGAAATCCATGTCTGTCCAGTTGACTTATCCTAGGTTGGCTGAGGTTATAGGTCTCTTGCTTATCCCGCCATTCTCTCAAGGGTATCGTTTAGGGTCTACACAATAAGCCTGGGGTGGTTCATCTCTTGCCAGGGTGTTAGCCATCCGCCTGTGGCTCGTTGGTGGGGTTGGAATGACCACGGCTCTCTCACTGCATTCTGCAAAATATAAAGAGTCTCCATCGGAGAGTGATAAAATAAGTATTTTTAATCTAAAGAATTATGTAAAGTTTTAGCCTAATCATTGAGACCAAATTTATCAGACAAATATTTGCCTTGTAGAATCAAATGACCTCTGTGCCAGTTAGCTGAATTTCACCTTGTCTGCAAAACACGAATGATGTTTTTCCTACTGGCGGCACAGGAAGGCCTTGGGAATGGAACAGGATGATGTTCACTGTGATGTTCTGCCTCAGTGGGAGCGCTGCATCTCTATCCTGAGGTTATGTTGGCCCACGGCTGCCGTTCAGAGAATGTGTCTCTTCGGCCTTCAGGGTGCTCTGTGCACACCCCACTTCTTTAAGCTGACACAGTTGGAGCACTGGCCCTTTTGGGTGCTGAGTGTTCCTTTCAGCTCTGTCACAATTCAATTCCTGCTCTCGCAGTGATTTCTTTACTTCCATGAGACTCAGTGCTCACACCTAACTGGCCTTTCCCGTCTTGGAACTATAAATTTGTTGTGCTTTTCATTAGGTAAAACAATTATTTGAAAAAGGACAGTAAAATGCTCTCAGTCTAATGCCTGCAAGATTAGAATTCCTTTATATTTTGAGCGTAACTAGCATGTGGTTGATTATCTCAGGTTTTTCTATAGTTTTGAAGGTGAATAAATCCATATATAGCTGCTTAATTGGTTTTTGAAATTTTTAAAGTATTACTTTATGCTCACATGGAGAAATAACTAGACCACAGAGATTTTATTTTATCATTAATAACATTCATTTCTTTTGTCCTTTAATATATAACTGTATTTGCCAGTCACAAGTACTGAAAATATTATCTCTGATCTGCAAAACACAAGAATGTATTGTTAATTATTTTATAAAATAGCCGTGGCACATTTAAATGTGCTTTTCTTATAATTAAACATCACTTAAAATATATCTGCCTATTGGGAGTTTTTGTAGTTCAGGTCATTTTGATTTAAAAAATATGCATGCTGTGAAGAAATACTGGTTCTTTTTATTTCAGATGGCAAAATTTATAATGTATTATAGTTTGAAAAAATGTAATTTATATGATGTGTTCTAAGAGTGAGAGAGTCCTGTGAAAATCAGTCTTGGAAGTTTTTCAAAATGGGAATTTTTTTATCATTTTCAGATACAATCTTTTAAATCATTTATGGCAGTTGGAGAAAAAAATGTAACATTTGGTCATCCTTAAGGTGTTTGTAGGCATAATCAGTTGTGAAAATGTGCAGTGCTGAGCTCATTGGTCATGTGTTCAATTACTTACACAATAAGCATTTGCCCTAGAGAGATGGCTCAGCAGTGCAAGCACTTGCTTGTGAAGCCTGACAGACTGAACTCGATTTCCCAGTGCCCATGTAAAGCCACATGATCAAAGTGATATATATATATATATATATATATATACATATATATATGTATATATATATATATATATGTATATGGAGTTGTTCATTTACAGTGGCAAGAGGCCCTGGAACACCCAAGCCTTCTCTCTTCCATTCCCTCCCTCCCTCCCTCCCTCCCTCCCTCTCTCCCCCTCCCTCC
>PVHP010006150.1:21198-61883 GCA_004024765.1 Zapus hudsonius
CCCTCCCTCCCTCCCTCTCTCCCCCTCCCTCCCTCTCTCTCTCTCTCTCTCTCTCTGCCTCTCTGCAAATAAAAAACTAAATTATTTAACTTTTTTTCAATGCTTCTATATGTATTTTTTCTTTAAATATAAATCAGTTTAATTTGGCATTAAGCACTAAAACTGTTTACTTCTGTTTAACAAAATAAAGGAAAATACCTGAATTAAGTAAGTAGAAAATAATTGTTTTACACTAATAATAGGAAACCCCTCAAACTCATGAAAACCTTGTTTTATATTTTCATGCTTTTTTTTTTTTTTGGTAAATACGGCAATCACATTTGTTTACCCTTTTCTACACAGGATTGACCTTCCACCTACACACAAACCACCTCCTGTGTATGAAGAGCGATCTCCTCCTTTACCTCGGAAAGACCTTTGTCAGGTATTTGTTCATGAATACACCTAAAATGATCTAAAATGCCGGTGATACACCTGTAATGCCAGCACTTGGCCACACGGGGCTTGAGGATCAGGAGGCCAGCCTGAGCTACCCGAGACCCTGTTGATGCATAAATTAATAAATGAAAAGTTCAATGCCATTCGTATTATTTTTCAAAATCTTGTCATTTATCTTATGACGGTCCATAATTCTTGACATAGCCAAACATTTCTTTGAAACTATCAAACTTTTTCCACAAATTAACAAGAAAAGTTATGTATATAATGTAAGATAAATCAGTACAGTATTTGATGTTTTACTAAAACCTTGTAGCTGAAAAATTTCTGTTAATTCACTTGTATTGACAGATTCATTGTAATTTTAAGCATTTTTATATGTTGAAAAGTGGAAACCTTTAATATATTTGGTAGAGTTAATGAAAAGTTGCTCTCCTTTGAGCACTATGTTTTAGTTGTTTGTTTTCAATATAAATAGGGTATAAATGTTAGCATTCCTTTATTTAGCAAAGAATGGCTTATATTCTAATTTAACCTGAGTATAAATATTAATCCACATACTATCCTTGTGATAACTTTTAACATTGACCTTAAAATCAGTTTAGAGTAATCCATATGAAATTAATCACTTTTAATCTTATGTTTTATACGTGGATTAACATATATTACTTGGTATTTGGGAAAATTTCAACCAAATATTTTAATTTTTTAATCCTTAGCTATAGTGTTTGGGGTGTGTTTTGCTTTATTTTGTGGTCTGCACGTGCAATTTTGTGGTGTAATCTCAGCTTCCTTGCCTTTGCTCACCATGTAATCTGTCTGCTCTCCAAGACGACAGGCAGGGGTGTTCCCGTCCATGCACTTCCACGGCATTGGACATCAGCAGAGCGTCTTGACAGTGAAGACCTACCAGCTTTCATAGCTCTTTTTCTCACAAAGTGACCCTCCCATTCAAGCAGTGAATGTGAGAATTCGTGTTGGGAAAGGACACCGTCTTACTCCCTCACAGAGCTAATAAGTAGACAAAGGATTTTCAGATTAATTTTGGGAATTTTGTTTAGGGTATTGTTAGAAATGTCCTTAGAGCAGTCTCGGTTGCATGTAATTTAAATCTTCTCAGGAAAATCACCTGACTCTATAAAATTTATTCTTCGTATTAAGTTGAATATTTATAAAAGCTTTTAAATAGGAAAAAAATTCTTTGGCTCAGATGGTCTGTCCTGGGTTGTAGTTAATAAAAATTTTGACTGCTGCATATACTATTCACACTGCTCACATAAATCCACAAGGAAGGTTCTTCTGGGATGGAGTTGGCAGTGGTATCAACTGCAATTATTAATAAGCTGGGGGTCAAGAGGATTTCCTGCATGACTCAGTTTCAGAGGTAGGAGTTTGAAGGAGGGCTCAGTTACTTCGATATTGATTAGATTGATTTGGTTGATATAAGTTCAGTAACAAAAGGCGTAAGCTTGAGTAGAAATGAATTATATAGAAGAGTAATGAAAAACTTATAAAGAAAACTTATAGGCAAATACCCTGCAAATATACAACAACCATGGGTCTTTAGGAAGAGACCCTTTCATTCAAATCAAGCTTTTGAAAGCATGAGTAGCTGGTGTCTTCTGGGTGTAAAACCTATGTAGTTCCAGTAAATTTTGCCTAGAAGAATCAGAACTACAGTTTGACTTCAATCATGTACTTTATTTCTTTTAAATATTTATTTATTTGAGAGAGAGGCAGAGATAGTGAGTCTGGTGCACTAGGGCTTCCTGTTGGTGTAAATGAACTCCAGAGGCATGTGCCACTTTGTGCATCTGACTTTCTGTGGGCACTGGAGAATCAAACCCAGGCCTTCAGGCTTTGCAAGCAAGGGCCTTTAGCTGCTGAGCTATCTCTCCAGTCCTTACTCATTTTTTTCTATAAAGCATGTAAAAATATTTTTAGGTTAAAGTAAATATGCTTTAATAATTATTTATTATGATTCTTGCAATATATACTAAATTGTGGGTGTAGGTTATAGTCTTATAAAATCCAAAACGCATATTGTTCCTTCGTTACCAAGAAATCTGTATGTATATTATTACCATCTAGTTGGAGGCAACATTCTACCTCAATAGATAATCTACCAACTTATACCTTAATAAATGATTTCTATTTGAAATCATTAGTTATGATTGTTCAGAGCTACTAGACCTGGTAACCAAGGCCTCATGCTCCCGACAGGCCGTGATGGCTGTAGAAACTGATGATGTTGATACAAAACAGCTCTCTCCTCAAAGGAAATAATAGTTTATTCTTGAGGCAAATATGAGGAACATGAACAAGTTGTCCCAAACGTGTCCCAGCAGAGAAACAGTTTTTGTGAAGGTTTAGTAGTTGTAGAACAAGAGACAGTTATAAAGATGATTTTCTAATGTACTGGAAACACAACACGAGAGAAGCCTGTTAGAGCAGAACAGATGCTCTCTGATGACATTCTGAGCAAGGCAGTGGTCAGTTGATGCTTCCAGAGGTTTGCCCTGGTAGCTGCAGGGTGTTAGCTCACACGCAGGTGGTAGAAGTGAGAATGAAGAGGACTAAAGACAGCCCAAGATAATTTGGCTTGGACTCTGCAATGTTCCAACTTTATAACAGTTAAGTTCTAGAAAGTTAGCCTTGTAGAATCTTAGAAACACAGGTTTGCCTTTTTTTGTCAGAGAACTTTGGTTTACACTGACTTATTCAATCTGTGGCTTTCCTTGGGAAACTATAGAAAAAAGCAATTTCTACATATGCATATCTGTCTTCACTGATTACAGTTGCTTTGGAGGTATATTACCAAAATGTGTCCCTGAGAGCTTTCCCTCCCTCTCCCTCCTAACGTAAATTATTCTTGAAAATCAAGCCTGCCATTTGAAAAGAAGCACTTTTCTTGAGTAGCAGCTGTTAGTCTGCAGAGTTGCCTGAGGTGGTGGTACATGAGTGCAGGGAAGTTTGGAGAAATGTCCTGCCTGAGGCAGAGTCCTTAAAGAAACATCATTAGCTTCCCCTGTGCGGAGATGCACATCCTACAAATAGAGACTTAGAAACTTTTATGATGCTTTGTTTTGACATATAGTTCCTACATGAGTATATTCTTTAGGAAGTAAAATACACAGAAATTTATGAACTGCGGAAATCCTTTTTTTACCCCATACTTAAAGATCTCAGTCCCTTCCCCAGAGATCACTGATAACACAAATTCATTCTCCTATTCTGTTTTCATGAATTTACTTTAAGAATATATATTCATAATTACATTTCCAAGTATTTTTAACACACAATGGAGTTGGAGAATAAATATATCTTGTTCTTAAAATCACTTTTCTGTTAATATGTGTTCCTTATAGACAGTATTTTTTAATGATGGCCAATATAAGGGACCCAAAATACCAATCAGGATGTTAACTGACTACTTGCATATTAATACACTTTCAAGTTTGAGTTCTGTTTATGTATATCTAGCCCATTAGACTTTTATAGCATCCCCTCATTGACATATAACATTTATCGAATTATTTGCCTATTTTGTTAAATTGTTTCAATGAAATTTTATGTACTTTATTGTATATATGTATTTATAAGACATAAGAGCCTATGAGTAGAACTATTGTGAACATTGTCACTTTCAAGTAGGTGCCAAATTATCAAAGTATATCCTCACAAATAGCACATGAAAACACATTGTCCTTTCCAATACTGTTTAACAGGTTTTATTTTTGTTGTTGCTTTTTTTTGTAAATCTGGAAACTGGAAAAGCAGCTCATTTACACGCTTCAGAGATTCCGGTTTTCATAACTGATTGCTATTTGTAATTTGGTATAAACTACCTGTTTACATCATTTTCAATGTTTCAGTTATGTCCTAAACTTTGCTTATTCACTCTTTCGGGGATTCTGATATAGTAATATTTTTAAAGTGCATGTCAAGCATTGGTCCTTGCCCTCCATTTTGTCTGAGTCAGGGTCTCTTGTTCATGGCATGTGCCAGGCCAGTGGGCTTCCAGGGATTCTCCTGTACACTGGGGTTACGGGCATGTATTAGTGTGTCCAGCTTTCCATGAGTGGAGATCTGAACTCAAGCAGTCATACCTGTATAGCAAGCACTTTTAACCATAAGTCATAAGCCATGTCCCATACTAGAGCTTTATGATGTCATATAGGAAACAAGCTTTGATATGCTAAAATCTGTTTCTCATTGTATTTCTCAGAAATTCTATCTTTTCTAAAAAGGCTTCCTTCCATGTTCCCATTTTATCCAGATTTTTAAAAATATTCTAAAAGATCTCAGGTTTAATGATTTACTATTTTAAATCTGAGATTAATTTTATGATATGAAATAGAGACCTATTTAGCTAATAAGTAGTTGTTCAAATGCTGAAAATGTTTGCTCTTTTCCATGATTTGGGAAGATGTATCCTAAAATAAATTTCTATATACTAGGGTTATTTCTAAACTCTTAATTCTGTTATGTTGCTGTTGTGTTCTTGTATTAAACCCAGGTGGCACTGTTTTAATTAGTATAGCTTCATACTGTTAATTTTATTATGTAGCTGCACAAACCTCTTAATTGGGTTGGTTTAATGACAGGGTCTCACTATGTGTTCCTGACTGACTTTGAACTCTCTGTGGATCAGGTTGACCTCAAACTTGTAGAGATCTTCTTGCCTCTGCCTCACCAGTGATCTATTACAGGAATGTGCCAAAATGCCTTATTTTGCTTTCTTCCGTTCTTTTCTGTTGTATGTTGAGTCAAGGTCTACCTGTGTAGCCCAAGCTGGCTTCCAGCTCAATGTCTGGCTCCCACAGGTTATTTTTCCAAGTACTTAATATGCAACAGTACCGAGACACATGTAGTTAATGAAACATTTTCCCTTTGTGAACGTTACGACCAGGTGGAGAATTTAATGAATTAACTCAAAGGATAGTACTTTTACTTAGTCATCTGAAATGCTTCAGTGTCAGCTTGTCTCAGGAGACGTCAACATTACAAGTTCTCATCTTAACTGAGATACATACAAGTTGGAGGTATTTAAGCTCAACGTATTTGTGCCTTGTGGGAGAGTAGTTCTTGCCTTTTACATGTTAGATTCATTTCTCTGTCAAGCCAGCAATTATTAGCACAAGTTATATATTAATTATATTTATATATTATTAGCATAATAATATTTTAGAATGGAACACAATTCTGCAACCTAATATTTCAGAGTCATGTTTTTTACTTTCTAGAATTACATAGGACCCAATAGTCTAATTGTAATTAAGAATATTGATACTTAGTTATTTTTACTCATAAGTTGTGGAACTTCTTAAGACCCTTATTGGATATGAAGAGGACCAAACTAACCCAGGAAACCTGGAGTGATTATTTCTAGGAAAATATTCTGAAATCATTGCATTTCAGTCGTTTAGTGGTACGAAAATATTCAAAGGTATGACGAGCATCACATTATATAGGAAATTGCTCAGATGTTGAAACTGGTTTAGTTTTGATTTGGTGTGTTAGTGATTGAAACCGGAACTTACAAACTCTGACACTAGCTACAGTCTGACCTCAGTTCTCATTTCTGATTTATTACTGGGTTGCCCAGGAGTGGTGAGTTAGGTACTATTTTAAGGAGGGCGAGGAACAAACACTAAACTACACAATAATTCCTTCAGAGCTGTATCTAATACGATTTTGGTTATTTTTATACATATGAAATTATTGAAAAGAGCTGAGTTCATTCTAGTCACCAGTATTCACTACCAAATAAAGCAGATGACTAAAATCAAAACAATAGAAGTTAGTAATTTAAGTCTGCTTTGAGCAGTGCAGAAAGGAGAGCAGGTAGTTCACACTTTTTCATGACTCCTAAGTATAACTCCATGGGGTTCTGTCTGCATTACAAATCTCCCAACTTCAGATTTTCCTTTTTCATCTTTCACTGAGATATATGAACGGATTTATTATTTTAAAAACTATATACTTATTATTTGTACTTGTATCTGAGGATTATTACTTTTTCTATTTTTCTGTCATTTTAATCACAAGCTCTAAAAGAGGAAACCATGTCAACCACTTTGTTGAAACCTTGCTTCATATGTAATGAACTGCTCTTTAACAGAGACGACTCCACAGTTGCTGCCTTGCAGTGGAAGTGAAGTAATTTATTCATAAAATCAATTCTCCCTGGGCAAGCCGAAGATGATACTAGACAGAGGAAGACAAGAACCGCATGAACGGTGTCCCTTCATCCTTCTGTGTTGTATCCGTTTCATACTACAACTGCTACAACAAGCTGAAACTGGCCTCTGGCTTTTTGATGTTACTACCAAGAATGTTTTCAAAGCACGTCATATACTGTAGTAAAGTCTGGGAGGATTAAGTCTGGTGCTAAGAAAAGATTTACTGAAGACCTATGATTTTTTAAAATTTTATTTTAATATCTTAATCAAAATTGGAATTAACATTTTATTAAAATAAAATTTAAATTTAGAAACTTCTTAAATCTGAAGAAAACATATTTGAATGAATTCATTAAAAGCTTTATTTATTTATTTATTTATTTATTTTGAGCTTTGGTTTTCTGTGTTTTTCAAGCTGGCCTTGAACTTGGCCTCTCTCTGCCTCATGAGTCTTTACATTTCAGGTATTTGTCACCATGTCTGCCTAATTTAATTTTTTAAAGTTTGTTGGTTACTCAAATATAGGTATGAATGGTAGTTGTATGCTATAATTCTTTAACAAGGTTACAAGCAAGAAGTAAGAAATACAGTTGTCAGCATATTGAGAGATTAGTTCTAAGAACCCTCCACAGGTACTGAAAATGTAGGGTGCTCAGAGTCTTGTATAAAATATAAGACTCTGTATTTGCATATAACCTGCTAAAGCATTTCTAGATTACCTAATACAATAGAAATCTTATATAAATAGTTGTTGGTATTGTACTATTTAGGAGAAATGATGAAAAGCTGTATTGCATTCAAGTATGTATAAATAATTTATATCTTCTGAAAAGTTTCTTCTAATATTTTTCATTTATATTTGGTTGAATCTGTAGATGTGAAACTCATAGGGAACTGACTGAACTGTATTAGATTCAAAATACATACTGGTTAATAAAGTTTTAAGATGCCAAAATTTGAAAAAAAAATTCAAAGATAACTGAAGAAACATTTGATTTGGATAAAGTAGTCATGGTCATAGTTTACCTTTGGTTGAGTTGACAGTAATTTTGTTTGTACACACTGAATTATTCTATTTTCTTACGAGTTTGGAGATCTTTCACCTAGTCTCCCTTGGCAACCTGCCAGCTAAGTTTCCATAGTTACCAAGCTAGCATAGTACAGAGTTTCTGTTCTCAGGCATGGTGATAGACATAGTTGTCACTCTGTCCCAGAGATGTTTGCATCACTGGTGAAATGTGGAGTGGAATCATTCCAGAATGATCTAGTTGTTTCCTTGGCAGTTACTCTCAAGCCAAGATGCTCACCCACTCACTTCCACGTTTATTGGATTTATTGATAGCTGTGTCATCGGGGATGTGTTCAGAGCAACAATGAGCCTACTGGTGAGAAACCTTATTCTAGCATATGTTACCTGTGTGTTTTCTGTGGCCATGTAAATTAAAAAGTTAATCTTCTAATTCAGGATTGAAGTGCTCATTGTTGAGTTAAGAAAACCTATTGTTTGGAGGTGGAGAATTTATCTGAAGTGGTGCTTCAGGTTGAGTCATTGATTGATGCTGCCTTACATTTTTCAGAAACCATTAGGTCTGTAAAATTACTTCCAGATTCACCAGAGCATCCTCTCCTTCCTGTCCTTTCGTGCTGGTTATCATCAAGTACATGTGTAACACATTTACACCTAGAATTACACAATGATTTCCATGACAACCAAACAACTTAGAATTAATATCAAATTTTTCTAGGCCCTTTTTAAAGTGTTTTTTTATTTGCAAGTAGGGAGAGAGAGATATAGAGAATGGGTGTGCCAGGGCCTCCAGCCAGTGTACAGGTACTCTAGATTGATTCATGCGCCACTTAGTGCATCTGACTTTACGTGGGTACTGGGGAGTCGAACCCAGGTCCTTAGGCTTTTCAGGCAAGCTCCTTACCTGCTGGGCCATCTCTCCAGCCCCTCTTTTAGGCCTTCTATAATTTTCCAAGAGATCTAGCTTGAGACCTTTTTTTAACATGTTTAATAAGTATAAAGTTGCTAATCTATTTCTCCGACAGAGCCATTCTCTGTGGTAAGTTCTTACCCATGGATCCATTGTTTTCTTGATTACACTTTTACATATAGTTTTCAGTAACCAGAACTAAGACCAAAGGTGAAGGCTTTGGGAAGATAGAGTATTCAGTATATAGAAGACCTTTCTAATAATTAGGTCTGGGTGAGAAATAGTTCTTCTGTTTTATAACCTTAGCTGTAGGGTACAGAAGTCATTCTGCATTGGGAAGAAAGTTGAGTTTTAAGATCCTTTCATTTATTCATTTATATATTATATATATATTTATTTGAGGAAGGGAGAGACAGACTATGTGTGTATGTGTGAGTATGGGTGCACCAGACCCTCTTGCCATTGAAAACAAACTCCAGATGCATGTACCACTTTGTGTATCTGGCTTTATGTGAGTACTGGAGACTCAAACCTAGGATGTGCTGGCCTTTGCAAGCAAGCACCTTTAACTGCTGAGCCACCTCTGTAGGCCAAGGCCCTTCTTTGACTTACCCGTTGAATCTTTTTTTCTTTGAGAATGTTATATAGATAATGAACTGAGAAGCACCATTACTGTTTCTTATGATCAGTGCTCTTCCATATTTTTGTGTGATTCTAAGTACATATAACTGTAGAATTGGTTAGTGTGCAAGTTAGTTTTCCATCACTATAAAAAATACCTGAAGAAATAATTGTTCTAAAGACCAAGAGCTTACTTTGACTTGCCATTTTAGAGATTCTACCCCATGATTGGTGGTCCCATGGTACTCTCCCTATGTGGGAGGGTACAGTAGAGAAAAATAGCTTTCCTCACAGCAGGAAGCAAAGGAAAGAGGACAGGAAAGGATGAAGAACAATCCCATTTGTGGGCACACCTTTCCTTAGCTAGCTTCCTAGCCACCACATCTACCCAAGGGGCTAGGCCTTTAACACCTGGGCATTTGGGGACACTCAAGGTCCAAACTCTAACAATTTGGTCCAAACTCTTAACAATTTGCCAGCATTACTTTATGTATGTTTTTATTATATTCAATATCAAGAGCTGTTTAGTAGTTTGAATGTATATTGTCACTCCCACCTTCTCCCGCAATAGACTCAGGTGTTTACTTAAAGCTTGTAGCTTGAATTTCCAGGCACTTTGCTGGAACAGGTGTCACTGTGGGTGAATCCTGGGGTCCAGCCCTATGGTGTATTGGAGGGAGGATCTGATTTCCAGCCTAAAGATATGCAGAGGTCCAAGCTGGGGGTCCTGCTGCCAGTTTAGTGTGTGCTGGTGGAGATGGTTTTATCTCTACTTGAATGTTTGGAGTCAGCTTCTTCCACCACTGATGGAACTTTCTCTGGTTCTGTAAGCTTGAAATCAATCCCTTCCTCCCCTAAACTGTGCCTGGTTTGTATGTTCATCCCAGCAATGTGGAACTGATTACAACAAGCTGTTACCCATTCCAGTCATTACTGGATCTATAAAGCAGCTTGACATAAACAAAAGTTACCTTAAAGTTTCTAAAAATTTGTTTTCTTTCTTTTTTTGGGGGGGTGCACAAACTCCATTTTATTACAACAGAATGAAAAAGGTTTATCTAGAAAAATGACACTCCCCCCCAACACTAAGGGGTGGGTGTGTCCTTAGTCTATTTTTTTTTTTATCGATAATTAGATACACATAAGGGAATAAAGTGTTGATGTCTCCAGTTCCCCTATTTCCCTCTTTCCTGTCCCTGGTCAGTTGGATATCCTCCTCCGTGGGTAGTTTGGATCAGTCCATGGGGTAGGGGGTTGTGAATAGCCTAGGAATCAACCCGGTTCCACCCCCCTTTGTACGTTGTTACTGAGGTGGGCAATGTCTCTGAATATTCTCCCCCACCATGTCTCTTACAATCTTTCTGCCCCCTCTTCCGCTCAGTTCCCTGAGTCATGGTGGGTGAGTATCAAGGCTGCTTTGTAGTTGAGGCCTTAGGGGCCTCTGTGCTTCTGCTTGAGGTTGTGTTTAAAATCATTGGTGTCTCTTTCACTGGTTCATCCTGGGTTGATTGATTGGCTGTGGTTATAGGTCTCTTGCTTATCCCATCACTGCCTGCTGGGTTCCCTGTGGATCCTCCACGGCAGGTCTGGGGTGGCGCATCTCTTGCCAGGAAGACAGCTATCAGCAGCATGAGGCTCAATGGTAGGGTTGGAAGAGCCACAGCTCTCTCAGCGCCTTCTGAAAAATACAAGCAGAATCTCCATCGGAGAAGTGAGATCAGCATAGGTTAATTGAGATACACTTTCCTTAGTTGGCTAGATTCTATTGTTGGTAGCTTTTTGTAAATCACTTGTAAAGTGAGTTTCTCTTTGGTGTCCTAAGATATTGGTTCCCTATGTAATTCACCCTGAAATCCAAGTTCCAGTCAAGGACTCCCCTTCACTGAGTGGTTTTCTTGGCTGAATTGTCACCTGTTGATTGCCTCCCCCAGGCATTAGCGCCTCCATTGCACAAGTGCTCCTTTCATGGTTCTCCCTTCCATTCTCGGCCCTGCTTGCCAGATGATGCCCACTCCATGCTCATTAGTGAGTATTGTGCACCAACCATAATAGACTGTCCTTACCTTTTGTAAAATGAGGAATATGATCTTGTTTTTACCTAATTTCTCAAGGATTAGCATTGCCAGGAGCACCAGCGGAAAGTCTGAGGTATTGCCCTATATCAGATATCACTGGGGGTCTCCCAAACACAGTCTTCTCAAGGCAAAATTTTCTCCAACACGTAAGGCATCCAGCCTCAACTCAAAACCCTTGTATCAATACTTTTACTACCTCATAAGACTTTCCAATCCATTATTAATAGAGAAAATTGCTAGAAAACTGGAAATCTCACTTTCTTGCCTTCTATTAGTCCTTGTTAGGATCTCTGTAACTCTTAAAATTCCCTTAGATAATGATTTATGATACAGTTATTAAGCATATGTATGTATAAATATCTCTTGTATACATATATTTATTTGGGGGGTTGAGGTGGGGTCTCTTGCTCTAGTCCAGGCTGACCTGGAATTCATTATATAGTCTCAGGGTGGCCTTGAATTTAGGGCGATCCTCCTACCTCTACTCTAGAGTGCTGAGATTAAAGGCATGTGCCTTGACACCCAACTAAGACATGTCTATGTGTTTAATCCAGACTCTCTTAATGCATACCTTAAATTCTTAAAGCGACCCTTTGCTGATTGGTAACTTTCTCAATATTCATTGTACTCAGACTTACTTTCACAGATTTTTAGGCCAACCTGAGTGTTCCCTGTGTTTTCACCATCTCTTATAATATACTTTCTCCTCCTTCACTGGTGTCTCTCAGGTACTAAAATCCAGGTCAGTATTACCTGTGAAGTGTCTGAGTCAAAATAGAAAACATTGGGCCTCATGATCATCAAGAGGATTGAGAGAATACCCTCCTCTTTCCAACCCCCTGCACTTCTATGTAGATGTTTTCCTACTTTTTCATTATGTGGGTCTTTCTGTTTTTGTGACCAAAAAATGGAAGTATATTTTCTGATTTTAAAAATTAATTCAAATTAAAATGTAGAGCTAAGAAGATGATAAAACTACAATGGCATATAAAAAAAAACTTGTTTTTTTTTTCAGGCAAGTTCTCACCCTCACCTGAGCTGACCTGAAACTCACTCTGTAAGCTGCAGCTTGACTGTAGCTTTGAATTCACAGTGATCTTCCCACCAGTCTCCTGAGTGCTGGAATTCAAGGCTTATGCCACCATGGATGGCTGGAAAACTCATTTTTGAGACTAGTAATTAGAAAAAGTATGTACTTTCTCTAAAAATGTTTAAAGACCGAATAAGTGTGAAGATATGGAATAAGATGAAGAGTGAGGAGAAATGTTCCATGTGGACGGAGTTTCTAATATTTTTCAGACATAATCTGATAACAGAATAGCTACATTAATAATGTAATTAGAGTTTGAAAATTTGTTAACCAGAGTTTTAGTTCTTCAGATGAAAGGAATTACTCCCATGTCATTAGAGCTTTACTACTTAGGGAATAGGATGAATTTCTTTAAAGTGTATTTTTGAGGTTTTTTTTTTTAAATTATCCATAATTAGATACATTGAATGAGCAAATGAGTTGGTATCCCCATTTCCCCAATTTTTGCTCTTCCCTGTCCCCAGTCAGCTGGGTATCCTCTGTGGGAAGTCTGGCTCAGTCCATGGGGTAGGGGATTATGGATAGCCTAGGAGTCAACCCGGTTCCCCTTTGTATGTTGTTACTGAGGGGGGCCATGTCTCTGGACATTCTCCCCCACCATGGCTCTTACAATCTTTCCTCCCCTCTTCTGCTCAGTTCTCTGAGTCATGGTGAGTGAGTATTACGGTTTCTTTATTGTTGAGGTCTTAAGGGTCTCTGTACTTCTGCTTGAGGTGGTATTGAAATCGTTGGTATCTGTCTACCTGGCTTATTCTGTGTTGACTGATTGGCTGTGGTTATGGGTGTCTTGCTTATCCCACCACTCACTGCCTTCTTTTGATGTGGATATGGCTGACCATTGTCCAAGAAGGAGCAGAGATGCTCTCGTGTTCTAGTTTTCCAAAGGGCCCACATGGGTGCTGATACATGCTGCGAAGACAAAAAACCTTCACAAAGAAGGACCTTTGGCTACTCCGCCTTAGCATCACCGCCCCCAAGCTTGTTAGCTGCCCAGTGGTGGACTATCATAATGCAGCATTGAATTAGTGAAGAATAAGGTATTCTTTCTCTAGAACAATCTTTGAGAAATTGCCTGGTCTATGTTAGAGCCAAATAAAACAACTTTTATAGGTCTAATGAAATAAAGTTATGCATATAAATTTACATAATATACACACACTTTTAAACTAAATACTGTATACTTTCAATAATTGTAAAACTTTAAGTGATTCTGTTTTTTTTTAATTCTTAGCTATTCATAGTAAGAAGTCATAGGTCATTGAATTCCACCATTAATTCAGAGCTGATAACCTAAACTCTGTCCAAAAAAGTTTTTCCAGAATTACTAAACATGGCAAAATGTAATGCTTCTCATATTGTCAGGGGCTTAGGAAATGCATGCATTACAATTTCTCAAGGTCTGCTGAAGGCCTGGGCAATGTCTTCAGGTAGCTCTCACCATTTTCTGACTCGGATGCAATCCCATGTGCCCAGTGCTTCTGCAGTTGCCAGAACAGTCCAGGCCCTGCTGCATAGTCAGATGCCTGCACGTCAATCCTGCTTTCAGGGCATTCTGCTACTATTTGAGTTAAGCCTGACCTGGAGAAAATACACTCCAGGGGCCCAGAATGACCACTGCTCTCCTTCTCTGGTCCCTGTTCACTTTATACTGATGAGGCCCACAAGCACAGAATGGAGAGAGTACAGAAGTGTTGGCGCACTCCTTTCCTCCCAGTACTTGGAAGGAAGGTAAAGGTAGGAAGATCACTGTGAGTTTGAGGCCCATCTGGGACTACAGAGTAAGTTCCATCCAAGTCAGGTAGAGTGAGAACTATCTTGGCGGGGGTATAAAAATAAAAGTAGGAAGCCAGCTGAATTAATGTCTCAACTGAGTGCAAAACAAAGGACCAGCTTATTTCCTTTGGAGAGCTTTAGCAGGGTCTCATCTGACTAGAAGGGGGTGACAATAGATATTTCCTAAATTGGAGTTAAGGATTCTAAGAAATCAACCTAAGAGAGAATTATTTTCTTAATCCATTCTGTTTCTGCTGCCTACCTGGTATTCATCTGATTTGCCATCCTCGGGATCTTATCTAGATTAGTACATACCTTAAGAGACAGCCTAGTAGGAGAGAGAACAAAGGTAGAAGGAAAAAGGCAGGCTGGAAGGAGGTTGGTCATACAAAGTTAGAAGCTCTTATCAAGCAGTATCTATTTCCTAAGCACTCCTGATACCCCAGAAGCTGTTTTCAGCACTTTACAGAGACACATTTCATCTTTGAACTCACCTTTTTATGTAGGAATTACTTTTTCCTCACTTCCATTGATAAGGAAGCTGAGTCTGAAGGATGATAAAATTATTCAATACTGGCTAAAATTTTTATTCAGGGTCATCAAAACCTGTTTAGAGCCTACCGAAAGAATTATCTTAAAGATGAATACAATATGGCAAGTGGGAATGAGAGCCAGGGAACATCCCAGGGCTCCGTGGATGGAAAATTACTGAGCAGAAGCAGGGGTAAGGGAGGTTCTAACTTAGCTGACCCCCAGGGTTCTTGGTCAACTCAGGCTGGGTGGACAGACATCACCTTTGGGTGGGGATGAAAACTTATTTGATGGTCAGGTGATCAGATATTGAGGATAGGTGATGTTGAGAAGCCAACTAAATGGAATGAGGAACTGCGTTTCACATGGATGTTCACAGGTGATCCTAGCACTAGGCTTTGGTCAAACTGTACTCTTTGTCTGGGGTTCATTTCCCCAAGGTCACCTCTAACAGACAGTTTCTAAGTTTGGGTTCTTCTATTCTTTACTGCCTACCAACTGAGAGAACATATGTTAATCCTAATTATAGCTTTCATTTATTTAGCATTTTTAAGTGAAAGGCATTGTTCTAAGTGCTTAACTCATGTAATCCTCATAACCCCCTTGTGCATCACAGACTGTTATTATCTGTATTGTCAGATGAGCGAACTCAGAGAATTAGGCCACTCACCATGTCACCCACCATCAAGGGTGAGAGTAGAGCCTAGATTTCTTGCTCAGGAGGCTACACTGTATTTTAAGTACAGCAAAGATCACTGGGCTATGAGTCAGTGCATTTGGATTGGGATTTGTGTCCTAGACTCCCCCAAATGACCCTGGGAACAAGCTTTACCCCTCAGGAATTCCATTTGGTCACAGGTGAAAGGAGAACATTTCTAGGTAAATCCTGAGGTCCTTCGTGCCCTCCTATTTTAGACAAGATGGAAAAGGGTGAGCAGCTTGGGCTTGATTGGCTGTGTATCCCACCCCCTAGGCTTGTACTGAGGAGCTGCTCAGCTGCTGCAGCTGAGATCACTGTCCCTTCCCATGGCCCTGGGGAACAGAGCTCTGATGCTTCAGCTATGTGCGTGGACAGTTGAAGCTGTTTGTACAGGGGTATCATGTGACCCTACTTCCCATATGGGTGGAACCTCAATAGAAAAATAATGACTTGAAAATACTTGATACACACACACATACACACATATATATGAATTTAGCATTTAGTGTATGTGTGTATATTGTCATCTGTTGGAAAGTAAAGCTAATAGGTTCAACAGGTACATTTTCTCTCAGAACACCTCGAGGAGTCCTCATCCACCTTGCCTTCTCATAGGTCTATGACACAGACAGCCATGCTATTTAGGTAAATTCTTTTACACACACATTATCTCTCTGTATAAAACTTTCAGGCATTTTGTGCCTTCTGTTTTTTTTCATTCATTCATTTATTTGAAGGAAAGATAGAGAATGGGTGTGCCAGGGCCTCCAGCCACTGCTAACAAGCTTCAGATGACATGCACCATTTTGTGCACCTGGCTTCACATGGATACTGGGGAATTGAACCAGGTTGTTAAGCTTTGTAGGCAAGTGCCTTAAACACTGTGCTAAAATGATATTTTAAAATAAAGAAATAGAGGATTTTGTTATAGCACCTTATTCTTTTGACACATAACCTCATGACTTTCCCCCATGAGTTCTACAAGTGTGTGTGTGTGTGTGTATTTAATCCTAGAATCTTATCTTTTCTCCTTTTGCCTGTAGCAGCTACTTCTCGCTAGTGATCCTGTCTTCCTTGGGGCTACCTTCCTCACTCTCTGTCCTCAGCCTTGCTTCCCACCTCTAGCTAAACCATTAAACCATGCTCAGGTGCCTGCTCAGATACCTTCCTGAGGTGATAGGCAGGCCCCTTGTTACTTGGCTGCAAAAGCCCACATGTTGCTAAGTTAAAATGCATATGGATTGTCAAAAATGTTAAAACTTTTGCTGAAGAATGATGTAAAACATGAGATTTTTGTCATCTACACTTAAATATTTAGAGTCTAAAGTTATCCTGGATTTTGTTTTACAGAAAAGTAATTTGGATTACCTAAGCTTCATTTTTAATGGCACCATAACACTCACTAGAGAATTCTGAACCTACAAGTTACCAGGTGAACTTTTTCCTTTCTTGGTGTTTCCTTGGTGTTCCGTTAGCCTTGCACATGAAGGGAGGCCTCAGGCTTCCTGTGAATAGTGAAGGGTTCATTGACGAATCCTTGCAATCCTTTCTGAGAACCTCGTGTTTTGTCCTATATTGCTAAGGCTTATAAAATCCCCCAGAGCACTCCCAACCTGCTTTGAAAGAAAAGTAGTGGAAGACTTCTGTGGCTTTTGAATCCATTCCCGTTGACTATGAAGCTCTTTTTCTCTCCTCCAATAGGAAGTGTGCTGGTGTTCCGATAAATGGGGGAAAGTCAAGGGATTAGATAGTTTTCTTGGTTGCTTCTTGCTCTTTAACTCTGTGAAAGACAAGGCACGTGAAACAGAATAATGAATTCCTGGAGGGCAGAGGCCCTTAAGTTCTTTTCTTCTCCCTTATTGGAGTGTTAACAGCGAAGTCATTGTAGCAGACTAACTACAATGCTCCAGTCTCCTCGCCTCTCATAGGTTCTCACAGACAAGAGACCCACCATCCATAAGATCCCAAGCACACCTGCCACTCATACTGTCTAGACTGATTGCATGGAGCTGAGGGAAAGACTTCAGGATGTCTTCTGATGTGTCCCCAGGAGCGCCCCCCCCCCCATGCTGCAATGCCGGTCACCCTCCAGCTGGGCCCGTCCCAGCTATGCGGGGAGTATTGTACACTTAAAAGGCTAGGTGACTGTATTACTCCGCATTTTTGAGTTGATATTTTACAAAGTTCACTTAGCTCCTTCCGTTTCCTCTGAATTACACATTTAGGTCTGCTTTCCATGATGGAAATGCTTATCCTAACAAGAGTGAGTCCTTTCACCATGAGGTTAAGGGATGTCATCTTGTGATGGTTTTTGTAGTCCCAGGTATACATGGCATGTTATTCGTAGTGTTAGTCTGCTTTAGGAGCCAGTGGGAAAATACCCAAACTCTGTCTGGCTATATAAATTATGTGTGCATGAGGAAAAAGGGCTTTCATCTGCTGTTTGCTCTGGGCAATCAATGTTTCTTGCCGCAGCAAAAGAATGTCTAATGAAGTAGGGTCACCGTGTAGCAAATATTAGTACTGTAGGGTGAACTGAAGACAAGAAACACCTTGACTCCTTTTATGAGCCAGGCACCATATGCCCTGGAAGAATGTTCCTTTGATACCATGTTTCACTTTGGTCCCTGAACTGCTGGTGTCTGGATTGTCATTCCGGTCCCTCTGTTTTGTACCTGAGTTCACCTCTGGCACAGGGCTTCTTTGAGTCGGTCACTCCAGACTTCATTGCCTCTGCGGGATGGTTACTTCCCTAATTCACACTGCACTGGGTACTACTTAAGGGCTTTCTGTGTAACGTCCCTGAGGGTGTTTGTTCCCACGCGTATTGCTTAATCTTACTGCTTGCTATAGTTTCAGTCCAAAATGTCCCACAGAGGCCTGTGTGCTAAGAGCTTGTTCATCACGTGAACTGGAACTCGAGGAGGGACCTAGTGGAAGGAAGTTGGGTCCTTGGAGGAACTCCCTTGACAGGGAGATAGTGGATATTGCCCCCTCTTCTCTCATTTTACTTACCGGCTGGCATGAAGTGATCAGCGTCTTTTGCCACACATCCTGGCCATTCTGCATTGCCTACCACAGGCCCTAAGCTCCTGTGGACAGAAATCCACACATCCTGGCTGTTCTGTATCGCCTACCACAGGTGTAAACTCCCATGGACATTAATCCACACACACATCCTGGCCATTCTGTATCGCCCTACCACAGGCCCTAACAATTCATGGTTAGGGACATTTTAGGTTGGCATCCGGGTATCTAGTTTTCCTGTAAGTAGTTTCCATCATTTTTTTCATGGGTCTATTTTAATTACATATTTTGCATACATATTACAGCATAAGTGAAGTTTCACCATCTTATATATTTTAATATGGAGATTAAATGAGATTATAAATCAAGACAAGAAATTTCATTAAAATGTCTTATCAATTTTCATTTTGTAAAATTAAGATCTAGACTGTCTACACAGGAGAAGATGAATTTATTTAGCGCTATGTGATAAGAAGGAACATGACCTTCTTCCTGGATAAGACATTGATTCTATGGAAACCTGGGGAAAACCCAGTGCTACCACGTGGGATAAAATACCTACTGTTCTTCTATCTGGGATGCATGTGCCATGATTTAAACCTACATCTGAAAAGATTACTAGGGTCATCTTTAACTGCTACTATAATCTTTAATATTCTAAGTTAGGAAAAAAAATAAAAAAAATATTCTAAGTTAGGGCAGTGGACATTATATTTTAAGGAAATAACTGTATCTCTGCAGAGTATAAGCCAAGCATCCCAAAGGAAAAGAGAATGTGTGTAAGTAAATTGAAAGTGTTAGCACATAGCACAAACCCCAATGTGTCCTACTGAATGTGGCTGGCCAGCCCTGAGCCCCGCCCCCCCAAAGCTCTCCTCATCATCTCCATTTTCACAATCACTAACTGCTCAGCAGTTTCCTTCTGCAGTCCAGCTAGAACGAGACTATTTAGACTGAGACAGGCAGTTTCACAGCATGGCTGAAGGCACAGACTGGAATTGCATAGCATGAATTTGAATCTCCATGCTCCAGTCTGGGCAACATTGGTGGCTCTGTCTTAACCTAGTGTCTTCCACTCTAACGTGGAAACCGTGATAGTACTGCCAGCTGAGTATACGTCTTAGACAAGGCCCGTCTGATCATAAATCTTGCCCAGTAGCCATGCTTTCAGGAGGGCAAATTGTTCTGGAGCACTTTCAATTGAAACCTGTAGTCTGAAATTGTATAGTGAGACTACAGAGTGAGTTCCAGGTCAGCCTGGGCTAGAGTGAGACCCTACCTCGATAAAACAACAAAACAAAAATTAAAAAAAGAAATATCAGCTAGTGGAAAAGGTAGAACTAGGGAAAGGTTGTTTGGCCAGTCCTTATAAATTGCAAGTGTACGCTTGTGGAAGCTAACCCTACAGGTCTGTCTTAACCACAATGGCATTATTGAGCCAAGTTTTGTGTTTCTGTTTTCTCTTTAACACTAGACACCTCTTTCCATCAGTCTTTACAGAACTCCTGTACTAAGGATTAAGAACGCATTTTCAGGGTGTTCACTCCCTCTCTCTTGTCTTCGCAGGCAGTGAGTGAGAACTCAAACTGGCAGTCCACCCGTCACAGGTTTCCCAGTCATCTGGCACCCAGGTCATCTGAGATCCCTGCCTAAAAGTTGGAGCCAGGAGCAGCTAGCCAGTTTTTCTGACCACTGCGGTGGTCACACTCTGGAGGGCTCCAGGGAGCTGGGACTAGAAAAGCAGAAGATAGGGAAGACTCTGAAAACTGCCAGCAGTTAAAAAAAAGTGTCAAGTCCTAGAGGCCGAGGTTCACACTTAACCTGTGCAGTGAGCAGAGACCCATGGAACCAGGAACCGTTCCGTGTTAGGAACCACGTAGGAGAGAGAACATGTGGTGTTTGTCTTTGTAGTGTACACACTAGGGACAGTCCCAGCTACTGTGAATAGAGCAGTGACACAGTGTTACAACATAACGAGGTGAAGGTCCAACTCAAAGGCTGACTGACTTGTAGCACCTTCTGTGGTATTGAGAGGCCACTTCAGAGACGTCAGAACCCATGTATTCCTCAGTGTGCCTGCCTTTCATTTAAGAGTCTGTGTGTACATGTGTCTTGAAAATGAAAAACAAAAGTGGGTATTGTGTGGTGTCTGTGCTCATTAAAGAGCTAGATGGTTAGCCTTATCATCAGACCCCCCCCCCCGTCTTGATTCCAATTTGTATTGTAACAACATTCCAAATCATTGGCTGTCATAAACTTTGAAGCTCACTAGTAAATGCCGCAACCAGTGACATTAAGTCTATAAGATTCCCAAGCTTCTGCTATAATAGTAAGAGACATTCGTGGGAACCGTTTACATAACAATTATGCATGTCATTAAACAGAGCCTGATGGATGTTGTAAATGTGGCTTGATTAGAACACAGTCTTTATAGTTGTTGCCCCTGCAACGTTATCAACTTCTATCGCATCAGGCCAGATGAATTTCATACAAAGACTCTGCTTTATATGAGGGATTGCATGTTCTGAAAGCTCTTACCATTGTTGATATACTTGGTCCATTCTCATGTACTTGTTACTGCGGTTGGGATTGATTTTATTATAAACCCTGGGCTTGTTTTCTGCTTGTTCTATTGTTGTCTTTTCTGCCTTCTTTTAAGTTAGCTGAGTCATCTGACATTAGCATCTCTATTTAATTATTAGCTAGACTTCTTCGTTTTCACCATTGTAGTGATTTATCTAGAGTTTCATGTTTGCTGTGATCTGTATTAATAGATTCCACTGCTTCATGTGTAGTATATGAACTCTGATAGTTACTTCAGTTTCTTCTCTCTTGATGTTCTTATATATTTTGTTTTGTCTGTGTGTTATAATCTTGACAATCAATTCTTACTATTTTTTTGTGTTACAGCATTAATGTTTCTTTTTTGGCTTGTAAAAATTGAGTTGTTTGGACTTTGTATTCTTCAGCCTAAAATGTTTTCTCATAACACTTATAGTATATTTCTACCTATCACAGAAACTCTTAGCTTTGCCAGTCTGAAAATGCCTTTACTTCAAACTTCTTTATTTATCATTTCTATGGGATTTAGAAATTCTAGCTTCATTTTATTTTCATTGCCCATGTTAAAGTTCTTTGTTTTATATCACCTCCTACCCTCCATTTTTTCCATTACTGGTGGTAAAAAACTAGAGATAGTTCTTACCTGTATTTCTTTGTACATCCTGTATTATCCTGTATCTTATTTTCCTCTATGTGCTTCATCTTTTTTGTAATAATTATTTCTAGTATTATGAACTTTACAGTATGAACATATTGATCATATTCATATCAGATTATACTCTTTAAATATTTATTTATTTATTTGAGAAAGAGAAAGAGGCATGGAAAGAGAGAGAGAGAATGGGTGTGTGTATACCAGGGCTTCCAGCCACTGCAAACGAACTCCAGATGCATGTGCCCCCTTGTGACCTGGCTTTACATGGGTACTAGGAAATTGAACCTGGGTAGTTAGGCTTTGCAGGCAAGTGCCTTAACCTCTGGTTCATCTCTCCATCCCTCAGGTTATACTCACATATTGCCTCTCCCCTATCCCCATTCCACTGAGGACCATCCTTAGAGGGATTCTGGGTATGTATGGTGAAGTCACAATGTACCTGTCAGTCTCAGTGGGCTGGGGCACATTACCTTCCCATACTGTAGCTCTTACAATCTTTCTTCACCCCCCCTTACAATGTTCCCTGAGCCTTTGAAGGTGTGTTATATATCTACTTTAGAGTTGAGCTCTTTGTATCTTCTGAATTTCTGCTTTGATGAGTTTTGAGAACCAGTGTCTACCACCATCTCCCTGAAGGAGGTTGTCAGGACAGCAGTGAGAGCAACACTCCGGTCTAAATAGCTATTTCCTGGGCCCTGGTAGATGTGATAGAGATGGCTTGTCTTGTGCTGGGCTATCTTTTCTTATATTTTTGGATCTTGGTTCTTTCTCCCTGGTATTCACTACCATCTGTAAAAAGCAGGTTCTCCAAACAAGAGTGAAAGTAACACGGATCAAAGGGATAAACATAGTCTTTTCCAAGGCTTTTTGATGGGTGTTCCCTTCCTTCTTAGCCAAGGAACAGTGGGAGTTTCTCTGTAGAGTCTAGGAACTTCCTATCAATAGGATTCTGACTTGGTTCACAGTGCCAGCTATGAATTCCCTCCTACTGAGCAAACCTCATATCCAATCAGAGAGCAGTTGTTTACCTCCATAGCCTGTGAGCCACTATTGTACAAGTGGGTACATCTTGCCCGGCTGGTTGATTTTGTAGCTTGCAGGATCCCCCACTTGTTCACGCTGTTGATGACCCATTACCCCTAGCAGCTCACATAGTTCTTTCCCGCACTGTATGGGCTAGCCAACAGGGAGCTGGCTTCCTTTTCAGTTCCAGTGTGATCTCTCCTTATCTTGTCCTCTTTGCCTGAGATGTCTTCAGCAATATGGTTTAGCTCTCGATAAACAAACGAGTGTTTTTTCAGTTGCCTGCATTGTCTGGGGGTCCTCATGGGCCTTTCTGACCAATAATTCTCTGGAGGCTTATCCAGTTCTGGCACTGGAATATGCGAGCTAGAACGTATGGATTTAGGGTTGTTTTCTCCACCCACTTCAGAGCACTTCTGCCTGGATAACCCTGTCTCCCCTTATAGCTTTTAATTAACTAGCCAGGAGGAAGGTTTCTAAGATACTGATTCATACTATCATTAGTTTTTTGTGTTCCTTTCCCTTCCCCCATTTCCCCACCAGCAGACATGTAGCATCAGATGTGAACATGTCAGAGGAAGGGTGTAGGTTCATGGAGCAAGAGGAAGTGGCAGTGAACCAGAACTTTTCTGTTTGGAGTCCACTGGCAAGTAATTTCAGCATGTATCACAAGCATTGGCCTGAAATTCCGATCAGGACAGAAGAGAAAGAATGAGAACATTCCTTTGGTCAACAGTTAAACTGCTTAAGCAAAACACAAAGAGAGTAAAAAGAGGGGGGAGAATAGTGTAAAATCTAGTCAAAGGCTCTGAGTTTTTTAGAGGCATAGAGGATGGTGTATAGCAATTTGTTCGTTTTTCTAAGAGACTGGACAGGATTTCAGGCAGAATCAATGCAATTATGAAATATAGTCATCATTTATGCATTCTTTGTTTAACCTGCACTCTTTCCCATAAGAAGTACATTAAAGTATTATGTCTGGTGTGCTCCTAGTGGAAAGTTCCCCAGAGAGGTGACATGGAAGCTCAGCAGTGCTCTGACTGGGCAGGTAGCTACAGAGGAAGACCAGGTACTCATGGACAAGCCTGCTGTCTTCACTCGAGGCTCTGGGAGCTGAAAGCAGATGCAAGGTCCCTCGGCAAAAAGACATGAGTCCTGGTATCGTGTTAAGCTGAGGTTTTGAGATATGAGGTCCTTGGAGAAGTTAAGCTTGAAGAGATTTGAATGACAGGTAGAAGAAGCCGGTGTTACTATGTGGGTAGAAAGTATCTCACAAAGACTCCTGTAGTGCAGGTTTAGTTGGACCTTGGCATTGAGGGGCCTCTGGGTTATGAGGGCTCTGGCCTAATCCGTGGATGGAGTCACAATTTGATCATATTTTCGAGAGGTTTGAGAAACTAGGACGTGGGTGTGACTGGAGGAAGTATGTTACTGGGCATGTGCCTTCTTCTGTCTCTGATTTGCTCCCTGGCTGCCCTGAGGTGAGCAGCCTCCTCTGTCACACACTCTCATCCTCACAGTACTCTGCCTTGCTGAGGTCCAAACCAATGGAGGCTGCCAGCCTTGGACTCACGTGTGAACCAAAGTAAACGCCCCCTCCTGTGTTCTTTTACTGCTATGTGTGTGTCATGGCCTTGGCAAGTGAAGTAGGAAGCTGAAAGTGAAAAGCGTGGTGTGGAAGGTCCTGCCTGTGTGGGATGATTTACTGAAGTAGAAAGAGCAGGGCACACATGGGGGCATAGGATGAGCATTCGACCTATGCAGGGAGGAATCAGTTTGTGTTAGATAATTTATGATTTGGGTAACTTTGACATAGGATATCAAAAAGTAATAATAGCTTAGATTCTAATCAGTTCATTAACTACTGGATTTGTACTTTTGTGGAAGCCAGGCTGGGATGCAGGGACCAGTAGGACAGTCCTGGTGTGGTCTGCGCTCTTAGAACACAATGCTGTAAACGAGGTAGCATTTATGGTAACAAATTCATTTCACCTGGAAGTTAAGAAGACCGGTATCAGTAGACCAGTAGATCCAATCCTCTTAAAATTCCTCTTCTGTGGCTGGAGAGATGATTGCCCAATGGTTAAGGCACTTGCTTGCAAAGCCTGACAACCTAAGTTCAATTTCCAAGTACCCACATAAAGCCAGATGCACAAAGTGATGCATGCATCTGGAGTTCATTTGCAGTAGCTGGAGGCCCTGGCATGACCATTCTCTCTGTCTGCCCCCCCCTCCTTGCAAATTATATATATATTCCTCTTCTAGATATAGCTTTATTCTCTCATGGTGGAGGAGGAGAACTCTTAATCCTCAGGGCTCTGATCCCATTCATGTTGGCCCTACCCAAAGTTTTTTTTTCCCCCCCAAAGTCCTACCTTCTAGACACATAACATTAGACATTAGGTTTCCACAATTTGAGGTGAGAGGATGGGGAGGGACACAAACATACAGAATGGACCAGACAGGCTCACTGTTTGCTATAAAATAAAGCATGATATATGCCAACAAGAACAGTAGGAAACCTGGGAGTAAAATGATTAACCTTGACAGGGAATGTGGAAAGGCTTGGTTGGGGGTTCGGGTGGTAGAGAATGGCTTTGGTCAGATCATATTCAAATGGGTAAGGTTTTTACTGCCAAAGGATCAGGGCAAACCTTCCAGACCAAGAGGATGGCATGAACAAAGACGGTGAAATGTAAAACATGGTGGGTGTGCCTCCATGCCTCGACACTCAATCCTCTTATTTACTTAACAGCTATTTTCCAGGCTCTAAGCTAGACGCAGGGGACATAAAACACTAGCATTTGGAACCAGACAAAGCCGCCAACCAGCTGTGAGAACATGACACCTTGGCCACTCTAGAGTCTCGGATTTATGCACCTGTAAAATAGAGACGACTTTATAGAATTATGAGAATTAGATGAGCTGATGCTTACAAACGACTCTGGGCAGCACTGTCAGTCAAGCAGAAGAGATGGACAAGTAAACAGTCATGCAGTCAGATGCTCTGTGTCCACCTTTGCTCTATGTGAGGGTGGTGTTCAGTCCTTGTTTGGAAGGCAGTGGGCAGCCTCTTTTTCAGCTCATGGGAAAGTAATGACTCCCTTAGCTGGGCAGGGCTGGAGGAGATAGAAAACAGGAAGACAAGGATGACCACAGGAATGTCCAGAGATAAAGATATTTCATGGTCACCCCAACCCGTTCTTACATGATGTAGAACATTAGACTTCTATGGAAGACTTTCTGTGCTAAAGCTCCCCAGCATTTCTGCATCACACAGTCTGCATATTTACGTTCAAAAAGCCAGGAGCCGGGGAGAGAGAGATTATATAGTTGCTTTTCCTAGCTTCCCACGGAATATTTTACTTCATTGGTAGACTGTTCCTCAGACATGACTGGCTCTTTCAACATAGGAGTCTGCCTTGTTGACGTACGTGGTGCTTGATGGTACGTGTCTCTTTATGTCTTCCTCCAGGCTGAACACTGGCCTTTGCAGACTGAGTCTGAAGAAAGGGAAGCTGGCAGTCTTCATCCTTCTGTAAGTAATGGCCAGCATCCACCCAGGTGGAGCTGGTGGCCAGCATGCTTATAAAACTCCCATTAGATAGCCATAAAAGTCCGCTTTTTTTTTCCATCGGCCCTATTTGATTTGATAAGGTCTTTGAACTTGCTTACCTTTAGAAGTAATCTAAGAATTACATCTAAGTAATGTCAGAAGTGGCCAAGTCTTATGAAACCAATAACCAGGCAAAGGAGTCTGTAACAGAGACAGCCCAGGGTGTCATGGAGAACTTACTTTCTACTCTCAGCTGTGGCCCAAAGTCAAGACAGGAGGATCTTCTGGGTTTCATGAGGCATACGGCCAAATGCCAGTTCATTTTGCTGTGTCCTTTCCGCAATTCCCCCATGCTGAATCTTGAAGTTTATTTTTGTTTAGCTTGTTTGATTTACTATTGTATCTCCTCTATTCCAAAAGAGCTGGAGCCTCTTTTGAGAGACTAGTGAAGTTTATGCTCTTCTCTGGTTGACCTTAACTGATACCTATTCCGAATTTCAAAACCCTGAAACCATGCTGTGTCCCCCATTAGTTACAGTGTTACAGTCAAGAGCCACCTCTCTTCTTATTCAGGTGTCCTGAGCAACAAATGACTGGAAAATAATCAGATATTGAACTTGACCTTGCCACTCAGTTCCTCCTGGGGTAATGAGTCAGGGATGCAGACTTCAAGGAATTCTGGTTTTGCTTGTCTTTACTAAAGTGCTAGGAAATGCAAACCGCTGCTCTGGTAATGTAAACAATGTTTGAATTTTTAGAATGGACTAAATAGCAAGAGATGTGACTGTGGCAATCAGAACCCGGCGCAAGAAGACGAGACCCAGCAGATGTACCCGCTTTACGATCAGATGTGCCCCCAAGACCGGAGCCCTCGCAAGCATCACCAGCATGGCGACCCTGAGAGACCCTACATTCACCCACGAGAGCACTATGTGTGACCTTCCTCTGGTTCAAACAAATGTTTATTCTTAAACTGGGGAGAGAAACTGAGGCCTATACACAATCTCAGTCTCAGTGTCCTGGGTGGCGTAATGAATGACTTGTAGCTGAACATGGATTCTTCCCTTCCTTAAGGGTTTCTTAGCCACCAGCTCTGTGAATGTGACCCCATAGCTGTGTGCATGTTTGTACTGCTGGTGTTAAACTACTAACACCTGGGCTGCGAAGGCGTGTTCATTTGAAAGCCCGGCACCTGCCTGTGACCTCTGCAGTGATTCTCCAGCTAGAAGGACCCCAGCTGGTAGACAGCATTAACCTCTCTAGGACTCAGGCAGGCCAGCCTGCTCATCTGTAATTCAAACAGGCAGAAAACCGAGCTCAGAATCCATTTCCCTAATTATTTAGCTGGGATTTAGATTTCCCTGACATGCTTAATATAATTACAGTGCCTGTGTACAAACAGGGGCCTGAGGAAAGAGGCCGACCTTCCCCTAGCCAAGAGAAAACAGCAAAAGGCAGTGAACACTTCAAGTCTTCGAGGGAAGGAGGCTTGGAAAACAGGATTATTGTGACAATGTTCCTAACTGATCATCACGAGGGTCCTGGGGAATGCTTAGCTCTCTCTGCTCACCTGCTCCGTCCTCACTGCTTCTAGCCAGGGTAGCTCATTCCCACCAGGTAAAACCTGAAATCTCTGCTGAAACAGTGTAGCCTTAGCCTTTACCTGTTTTTCCCTTGTACATGACCAGCTCAGCTTACACTTCTGAAATTTCAGACAAATAACAGTCCACACAGCAAGCTTTAGCGCCTTAAGCAACTTATCTTCCCTGTTTTTTCTACCTCAGAAAAGCCTGCTGGGAAGTCACCGTGAAATCGCTCGCTCTCTCCGCAGCCAGGTGGAGAATTTGGAAAGCGTTTTGTGTAAAGCTACTTCAATATGGCATGCACGTTACATCCACATGTCCTGTGTCCCTCCTACCCTACTCTGCTTGGTCACCAAGACCACAGAGATGCTGAGGCGAGTGATAGAGTGACAGTCCCTGCAGCACTGTGATACCTGGTCATGTGGACTTGAGTTTGCCATTTTTGGCAGACTCTTTGCCAATTTCCATCACTTAGGTTGCCTGTGGTCCTTACAGTGTGCTAATTAAAGGCAGAGGGTCCACAAGCAAATGTCCATCATCATCCTTACGTCTTAAGAAAATCCTGTCATGGAAGATTAAAGGTGTGTCACAGCAAAAAAAAAGTATACACTTGTCCTGTATTAAAGAGAAAGTGGCGTAGACTTTGAAATGAATAATACGTACAGCCTAAGCCATGAGAGAGACGAGGATGTTAACGGATTTCTAGTGAGGAACCCAAAGATCCTTTATGGTTCATGATGTTCTGGTCTTATTGCTTGTTTTTCCTTTATAGCTTGGTTTTGTCAGACAATCCTATAGGTGGGTCTATATAGTCCACCTTCCACCTCTGCCCTGTTCCTGGGGTGACCAACAGTTCTGGGAACAAGGATGATCAAATTCCACTTCACTTTTGGTTAGGGTTAACACTTTTAGAGGTTCAGCTGTGGAGTGTCATTAGAGTTCACTGCTTTTTGGAGCCAAGAAGATAGTGGTTGTATTACTTGGAATTACACTGAGAGTAATGGAAGGTACAGGAATCCTCATGCTTGACTTGGAGCAGTAAGCTGCCTGTGCTGAGAGCTCTTTGACAGCAAAGCACTCCCTAAACCCTGGATGTTAAGGGGGCAGGGTGATGGTAGCCTACGACCTTTGGAAAGCTTGAAAAATACCTTAATGCTCTAGGGCTGGTTTCTAGGGTCCTGTGGGGAAGCACACTATTTGCCCTAGGGAAGGGGAGGTGTCTTCGTTTGTGCCCGAGAAACAGATTTGGAAGCCCTTTGTCCTGTCCTTACTCTCTCCTGTAAAGAGCCCACTCTCTACCTTTTAATATTCTTGGTGCAGTTATAGAACAGAAAATTCCAGAATGTGGACACCTTGGGGCCAGCTAGCGCAGACTCCTGTCTGCATTTCTGTCAGCTATGATATTTCTAAAACCGGCTGGTAGATTTGGTAACTATTGGCCCTGTCCACAGGTCACACAAGCTTTATAATAGCTTTTTCTAGTGCCTTCCATCTGTTCTCACTAAACCTTTAGCTAAATAGAGAAAAGCTTTAAAAGGGTTTGATTAACCAGCCCCTTAACCAGAAGCTGCCATCCAAAATTAGTCTGTTGCTCTCTAAATCGATAGCCTAGAACACTTGATGCCATTTAAATTTGGAAGTTATTCTCTGAAAGGTCAGTGAGTGAGATTGAGGACTCTAAATCATAGCTGATAATACTCTTCCTGCCACTGGTTTACGAAAGCACACTTAAAAAAATCCCAGCTCTGCAGTTGAAGAGGCAGGAGTGCTCGCTCACCCTCACTAGAGCCTGTTTCTTGCCTGTTTCATGTACAGTGCAGCCTCATGGCTACAGTGGCCCGTGAACACCAGGTTCTTTATACAACACACTAAAAGGAAGCATCTACACCAGCCACGACAGGCCTGATACAATGGAATAAGAATCATCTGACAGCAATGTATTCTTTCTTTTCTAAGTGTTCCTTCACTCTGTGCACATAGTAGAGACTGACTACACCATAAATGATAAGATTCCCTCATCTCGGGGGCCTTGTTGAGAATGAATTCCTACATAGTAAGTAGTCTTCCATAGTAGTCTAAAATTCACAATTTTGGTAGTCATTGTTCAGTTTTTTCCCATGCTGTGCTAGTCTTCTGGTGCTAAGCTTTCTGGACAATGGAGCTTGCCTTCAAGCCTCTTACTCCCTGAGGTGTGGAAGGTAAACCATTGTTCCAAGACTCCCTTTCTAATCACAGAAAGTTAGGAAAGTCACTCTGCCTAGGATGTCCCTTGTCCCCATTGGTGAAGCAGAGATAATGCTTCCCTGTGAGCCTCTCAGAAGTGTGGTGAGAATTAAGGTACCAATGGTTGAAAAGTCATAACTCCATGACCTAACAAGTGCTCCGACTCTGATATTGTAGCACATTGAACCTAGATTGCTAGTCTTTATCACCAGCAGGTTCCCGGAAGAACCAAGCAGCAACGTGGAAATTTCCCTTTGACCTAATTGGTATATAAAATGCAAGTTTCAGGCATTCTGTTGAATAAACGTTTGTCTTGCAGAAAGCTTCATATCTGAACCTTAGCCTTCTAAGCCTATCTAGTATTGAAATGACGGCTGTTGTAACCATGTCTGCTCTTGTTTTACGCAGGACTATGGACAGCTACAGTCACTGAGTTCTCAGGCCAGCCCATGACATGAGTCACCTCTCGAGACAGGACCAAGCAGAGCCCTGTTTTGTTCACTTTGTAAGACCTCCATGACAGACAGGTTCATTCTCCCACCCCTCATCACCATGGCCCATATGGGCTTTGAATGTTGGGGAATAGAGTTGTGATTTTTTTAAAGCAGAGTTCTGAGAAGCTACTTAGAAGTAAACCATATAAAATGTTAAGTAGAAAGCAACAATATAATATATAAGAGCTCATTTTTTTTAAACTTAGGTTTCCATCTCTAAACATTCAGAAACACTCATCCATTGGCCCCAAAAAACAACCAGTCACGACTATAGGGTGGTGTTGGTTGCCTTCAGTAAACAGAAAGGCAAGGGCTCTGCGTCTCCGCCTCAGGTGACACTTTACACCTAGAAGCGCATCTTTCTTTTGAAAGCAGTAAGTAGCCCCAGGACAGGACAGTCTGCCAGCCTCCGTAGAGGTGGAAAAGCCCAACTCGGTCCTTCCTAAAAATTATCAGAAGCAAACCAGCAATATTCCAGCTCATTCTTTAGCCAGTCAACATGCTTGACTTCTACTCTGAAGCGGTTGGGAAGTCTGCCTAGGCCAGCAGGCTTGCTCATGGGGATGCCTTCAGTGCCTTACACTACTTGGGCCAATTCACGTACTCTACTTGACCACTGAAAATACGTGCTCATTAACAAAAATCTCAAGGTGGAGCTATAGATAATAATTTTTTAGTAATACCTTCCGAAGTGACCAGAGTGTTTCAAATGCTGATAGCCCCTGAAAGTGTGTGTACTTGGTTAGGACACTTTAATGCTGACCAAAATAAAGACCTTGCATCAGTGTAAGAGAATTATTTCTCACACCCTCACACCAGGGTGGAGCTATTTGCCGCAGTGTGGTCAACAACTTAATAGTTTGATATCCATAGTAACAATTTTTCTATCTTTGATTGTGTGTAAGGAAGAAATCTAAATTTTGCCTCGGCAGTCTCCCTTTGTAAACATCAAGTATAGCACTACTCTGTGACTCCTCTGCTTAAGCTTCAGCTTGATTGCACAAGTTGGAAACTGAGTAGACTAGAATAAAATAGAATGTAAAAATTCAGAAGACACTAAACATCTTTTTTTTTTTTAATCCCAGTCAGTTGGGACTATGCTGTCACAGTTCCTCTGAATCTCCAGGAGACGGAAGCTACTAGTGACAAATAATATTCTCATGCTATTTGCCTTGAATAAATCATTCCATTGAATATCCAAATCAGTGTTTGGGGGCTAAGGCTATGATCTGTATCAAGTGATTTACAAGTGCTACTTAATATTTTTATCCTCCAGCTATAAGGCCGAGTTGCAGAAGAGCAGGTTGCTGTGTATATCAGCAGCAGGTAAATGTGTGCAAACAGTGAGGTTGTGGACAGGCTTCTGTGCTCTGTGTTGTCCTCACTGTACTGTTACAAATACATGGGTCATGGGAGGCAAGTCATGTGGACCTGAAGATCGATACTCTTGGACTTAGGATCAAATTCTAACTTCTCACCCATAGGCAATCTTCAGAAAAATAAGAAGCTCTGAGATAGCGCACACCTTTTCTTCCTCTAATGGTGGACAACATAGAGTTGCCCTCATGTGGGTTTTCCCAGCACTGGCACTTAGGTATTTCTAGGAGCAGACCTCCATAGCCCAATGCCATCGCTGGGCTTGTGACCTACACTGGTTCCTTTTCTATTCATGGCAAGGAATTCAGCTGTGAAAGTCAATTAGAGGAAGCCTCAAGGGAATGTCTCCTCGGGAATCCAGAACATCAGATGTGTCACAGGAATTTAGTGCTGTGCCCTCCCCACCACAGCTGTGCCAGTCAGCCATGGAGAGGCAGGTGCGTGGCTTCCTCTGAGGTCAGTTTCCTTTGACTCAGCCCAGAGAGGCACGTGGTTTCTTAAGTGAATGGACATCACAGGTTGGGTTTTCAATACCCCCTCCAGTAATGATCAGTATTACTTTTAACCTACCCCAGTGTATTAATTACACTAAATTCAGTTACTCTGTCAAGTCTTAGCTATAGCTTGGGGCCTTCTACATTTTATCCAGAGGCCACAGAAATTTGTTCTACGTGCATTCATTTGTACTTGCCCACAAGATGGCTTATCTGTGCCTATGTGAGCATGACGTGGTCTTTTGTGACTGAGTAGACAGACTCCTTTCAGCTGAGCATTAACACCCGGATGAGTGTTCTTTCATCATGGGTTTCATTGTATACTTGAAATTCCATGTCCTCTATAAAAAGAAAAAAAAAGTCAAGTAGCTAATATAACTACTGGAACCTTGGATTATTCCACTTGTCCCCCCATAAAAGTTCTGTTTATGCCTTCTTCTGATTCTAAGCCAAGGCTGTAAGCATAACATCTGCCCCTACCATGTGGTCTGAATCTCCCAGAGCTACTTCACGGCTTTCTTCTTCAGCTCTCTCTCCAACTCACTTGGCTTTTGTGGGTGGGAGGCAGATAGCATGCTTAAAGGCTGTGTTCAAGAGAGAGCCTTCTTTCAAAGTGATTTTACAAAAGCCCCTTGGCTTAGGAATGAGAAACTCTATAGCTATTATTATTTTTTTCTATTCTCGCTTTGCTATTTTTACTTCTGAAAAGTGATCTCTGGCTGAAAAAGAGTCTTTATTCTGGTTTTAACTGAATTAACCCACTTCACACTGAAGTCTCCACTGTATGAACGTCTTTCTTATAGAATCCAAAGTATTCCATTAGAAACCCAGATATTTCAATCCTATCATTAAACATAATGTCCTCTGTGAAAGAAAGGTCTAGCTCTTCCCAAAAGAAGGCAGATTTCCAAGTGCCTATACCCCATAAGTGAAGTCCTCAAGTTGAAATACTATGCCATCCATTGTTTTCAGAAGAAATGTTTTACTGGCCTGTTCTGTTTTATAGTGAAAATTAGTTTCTAGTTATTTGAACTATTTTCATTGTTGTATACAAAGTGTTTGATACTATGCATTACTGCTTGGTCAGAAATACCTGTTATATTTTTAAGTTACTCAGCAGTATAGTTGTATAAAGAAGAACATAATAGCTCAAATGGTGCAGAATACATAAAGAAACAAAGATTAGCTTGGAATCTTTGATTATATTTTAAATAGTAGAAGTTAGTGTGGTTTATTTTTAGATCATGTTTATTTTCAAGTTATCAGAAATTACCTTTTATTTTTGCAGTTTTGAACTACATGATTCTTCACATTTTAAATAAAGTTCTTAAAATCTAAGGTTTTTGTTTATATTAGTAACAATAAACCAATTACTAAAATACATGTAAAACCAATTACCTAATTACACAGCTGAAAAAAATGTGCAATTTGATGACCATCTGAATTATTTCTATACTTGAGAGGAAGGCCTTGTTGAAAGATTAAAAAAATACTAACAAGTGCTTTTATACTTTAAAGAATATAAAAATATTTTTAAATGTAACAACCCATTGTAGTTATAAAAATTACTTAAAATGAGGCTGTATTTTGGTTAATGAATTGATCATCGTTTCTAATTAATCCTTAGCCACTAAAATTACTTTTTAATTAAACTTTTGTGCTAAATGATCATTATTATTCTTATTTATCAAACACAAAATGAACAAACTAGTTATCTCTGCTATATTCCTTAACTTTTCTTAAATACGCCTTATCAGTCTGTGGAATCCCAACATCTAGGAACATTTCTTTAAACATTTTTTTGAGACACTAGAACTCACACTTTGACAAAGTGTTCAATTATATATGTTTTAGCATATTCACAAAGAAGGTTCTGTCTCCATTGTCACATGAGTTCTAAAATATTTTTCCCATCCCCTAAGGAAACCCAAGCATACTGGCCGTCTCTCCTAGCACACTCCTCATTCAGTCCCTGGCAACCAGTATGCTAACTTCGTCTGAGGAGTTACCTTACTGGGCACATCATATGCGTGGGTACTTTGAAGGAATGTCTCCCAATTAGAATCAAGAGTTTATTATCAAGTTTTTCCCTAGCTGCCTGGCTGGAGGGTGCATCACCTTGGCCAGATCCTAGAGTCCAGCCCTAAGGTGGGTCTGGAGTGGGCCTGGAATTCCAGCTATACACTTGCAAAGAGCAGTCTGAGCTCAAGCCTGGAGTTCCTGATGTTTGGGGAGTTAGAGTGTGCTTGCTTGCTTGGGGTGCTGGTGATGGGTTTCTCTCTCTGCTTGGACCCATGAAAGGGGGACAGCCTCTTTCTCCATTATGGAACTTCCCCTGGATCTGATATATATAAATGCTTTCCTCCCCAAACTGTGCTTGGTTTGATGATTCATCCCAGTGGTGTGTGGTCCTTAGAGACAGGCTTCTTCCATTTGACCTCGTGGAGAGAATACATTTCATCCATCCATTAGCTGGTGGGCATTTGGCTGTGTTTTTTGTTTGCACTTTTTGGAAATAATTGTGAATTACAGATAAGAGTGCTATGAGGATTTCCATAAAAATTTTTGTCTGGACCTGTTTTACTTCTCTTGCCTATATATCTAGCAATGAATTTGCTGGATCACATGGAAACTCTGGTTTAATCTAGAAACACCATACTTTTCCAAAGCTGCCATACTGTTCTTACCAACAGACTCTGAGGTCCAGTTTCCCCACATCCTCCCCAGTTCTGGTTCTTTTCTGTCATTTTTAGTATAGCACTCCTATTATGTGTGAAGTTGTCTTGATATGTTTGCTGTTTGTCTTTTCCTGAGAATGATATTTGCTGGGTTGTTACATCTCTTTAAGGAAGAAAATCCATTCTCAGCTTGTGGGTCATATGGACACAGGCTGCAGACTATTGCATCCACAGCTAGCCAACCTCTGACCAGTAGAATAGAATTAGTAGACAGACAGTTTTAAAGATGCATTATAGATCTCTATATGTTGAAGAACACGGAGGAAAGAATGAACTTCCTGTGAAAAGTAGACATGGAGGGTTCAAAAGAATGTGTGAATTAGAGTGTGAGTAAAAAGAACAGATAGTTCGAAGGTTAATAGATCAGCTACACCAGGCATTGTTTCACGTGCTTGTAAAACCAGCACTCAGAAAATGAGAGAGGAGGCTCAGGAGTCAAGGTTATCTTCCAGCTACATAGTGAGTTCAAGGCCAGCCAGAATCCATAAGATCTTGTCTTTAAAAAAGAAGAAAGGGGGATGGAGAGATGGATCAGCAGTTAAGGCACTTGCCTGCAAAGCCTGGTGGCCTGAGTTCATTTCTTCAGTACTCACATAAAGTCAGATGCACAAAAGTGGTGCATGCATCTGGAGTGAGTTTGCAGTGGCTGAAGGCCCTGGTGTACCCATATTTCTCTCTCTCTCTCTCTCTCTCTCTCTCTCTCTCTCTCTCTCTCTCTCTCTCTCTCTCTCTCTCTCTCTCTCTCCTCTCCTTTCTTACAAATAAATCAGCTTAATTGAAACAAAAACCACACTTGGCTGCATTGATTGCTGATTTCCAAGGATGTGCATGCTTCACCGTGGCCCATTTAAGCTGGCAGGGTGATGTGTTGAACCCAGTGTTGGGAAGGAGCATTCCCCAAACACACTGGGTGTGGGTGCTAGCTAGTGTATGACACATGGTAATCAGTGAGTGCAGCCAACATCTGCAAGGCTAGGGTAGGTCTCTGCAAGCATCCAGTGAAGGAGCAAAGATTGCTCCTTAACCCAGGCCTATCCTGTACATAAGGGTCATTTGTGAACAGTAGAGAAGTGAGAGTCGGAAGGATTTGTCTCAATGTTTAGCTACACAATACATGATCAGCTGTTTGGCATCTTGGTTTCTTCTCTCCAGAGGTTCCAACTTCAAATTTCTGTTTCCACCATAACACAGAGGGAAAAATATTTCCTTCTATATCTTCTGAAATTACTACACAAAGCTCTAGAGAAATTAGATGGTGAATCATGTAGAAAATAAGCAGAATTTAAATAGCCCCTTGCAGTTCTGATCTTATGTCTCCAAGTCTACATTACTTTGGGTCATGTATGCTACCCAAGCAATGTTCCTGTTAATTGCAGAGTACTGATACAGTTGATAATCAGTATTACTGATTTGCCAAATTTGTTATTTCCCTCATAGAAATGTGCAGGGATAGGGTCTTGAGCAATCTGTGACTTCTGTGCCAGCTTCATGGAGCAGCTCTGCAATTCCTTTTCTTGGCAAAAGAGAGCCAAAGCTTTTCCACCAGGCAATAGACACTTGGCACAGATATCCCCAGTTGTGACTCAGCCAGGCTTCCAGGATTTCCTAGAATCATCCTTTTCAAAGTCAGCCTTGTTATTCCCATAGGGACCTTTCAGAGGAGGAAGGCATCACTACTGCAGAGTGTTCCCCCCAGGCTCTGCTCCTGCTGCTCTGACCAGCGTATCAGGACTTGAGACACAGTGAAAGGGTGAAGGTGGGGTCTGCAGGAATGTGGCCTGTTTCAGTCAGCTTCGCATTGCTGCACAAAGAACCCACTCAAAGCAGCTTATGGAGGAACGGGTTCATTTTGGCTCACAGACTCGAGGAAAGACGCCATAAAAGCAGGAGAAACAATAGTGGACATCACCTCTGCCACAGCAAGTTGCAAACAGCAACAGGAAGTTGTGTCAAAACTGTCAAGGGGAAGCTGGCTATAACCCCCATAAACACACCCTCAACAACACAGCTCTAGCAAGGTTCTAGTTCCAAAATTGTCATCAGCTGGGAACCCAACATTCAGAACACAAGTTTATGGGGGCACACCTGAATGAAAGCACCAGATGGCCCTCATGTGTTTTCCACCCATCTTGTGTTCTTCTGTAGTTGGGCTCTAGAAACGTGCTGCTGTCCACTCTCTGTTCTGAGAACAAAGAATCCTGCTCTCCGTGGCTGTCAGAGAGCAAGGCAGGGCTGCCTGGCTGTGCAGAGAATGGATTTCAGAAGAGGATTCCAGAACATGGCCCATCCAAGGCCAAGTGGGAAGCAGCTGGCTGGCTGCTCCCCGGGAAGGTAGTGTGAGGTTGGAATGGTGTGTGATAGAAGGAAAGGCAGTCTTTGTGGGCCAACTCCAACATAAAGCTATACTCAGGATATGCAGGTTGGGTTTACTGTAGGGTAAATGTTAGGAACCCCCCCCACACACACACAAAACGATCAGACAGAGGAGGAGGAAGCAGGCTTGTCAAAATTTCAGCCAATCCCGTAGAAGAATTCTGCAACATATATAGCTTGTCACAGTTGAGTTAAATGTCTGGTCCTTGAGCCTCTAGCTGTTGGATCTGGCCTACTCAGGAAAGAGGTGCAGTTGGCAAGGCAGCTGAGGGGAGCCCTGAGGGAACTGACACCTGGGTTATGAGTCTTCTCTTGAAGGATCCCTATGATGGTTAAGTTTTGTTGTCAACTTGACCTGTTAGCAATCCCCAGTAATCTTGAGTGTTGAATAGCAGATTTCCTCCAAATTGAAGAGAGAAAGGAGGCTCAGGGGCTTCAGGAAGTCATGTTATTTAGAAACAGCCCTTCCTGGGAGGGCAGTGTAGGAGCACACATCTTCCTTCTTGCCAGCACAGGGTATCAGCATCCTGACAGCCTGTCCCCACCTTGATCAGGATAAATTAATCCTGTCAATTTAGTGATTTCACTTGTTGGTCCCTGGACACAAGGAACCCAAAATGTTTTGCAAGGAAGATATAGCTTGAAATCAGTTGGAGTCTGACCTTGGTGAAAGTGTTTCCTTTTCTGACCCTACAGAGCACATATTCTTGGGACAGGAAAAAGGCTGAATCAGGGAGTAATTGAGAACACTCCTGCCCCAACACTGTGTTCTATCAGTAACATAGTTCTGTAAAAGATCTTGAATTCATGTGCCTATTCTTTCCTGGAGAACTCTGCTTCACACTTCAACATCATCAGTTGGCGGTCACATTGACTGTCAGACTGGCCATTTGAATGCCACTATATGTAAAATGTCCCAGTGAATTGCTTACTTTGGGACCTACTTTAATTTCTTTTGCTATAAAACAACTCCATGGGTATGACCCAGGGTTGTAACTGACCCATGTAGGACCATACCACCAGTGAGATAAATGCTCCACCTGCCCTCAAGTTGTGCTGTTGGATGAAGTTTCACAAGAAAAGGCAAACCAATACCAAATATTCCTTTTAGAATAAAACCTCCGATAGATGGTGCCAAGGCGGCACCGAGTAGCCAATGATCAGTCATAGAACTGCCATGCTGGGGACTCAAATGTGTCTTTGGTGCTGGGAGGTTGGTGGATTACTGCTGGCAACAGTAGTTTGGAGATAGTTCTGAAAGTGGTAGTCAGACTTCTGGGCCCATGAATAGCATCCATTTCCTCCATGCCCTTCCCTTTCAGGGGCCCATGGTGTCAAGGCCAGGGTGATAAATGACCACCAGGTGTGTTTGGGGTTAGCTTGCCAAATTATTCAATATTTTTGGTATGTTATATCCCTTCCTTAGGGTGGGTTCTCTCTTTTCCTTCCTTCCTTCCTTCCTTTTTGTGTTAAAATGTCCTACAAATATTGTCATCCTATGTGCTCATTCACATATGTCTACCATCATCCTTCTATCCCAGACTTCCTTATCCCAAGTATTCCAAATGTTTTTCCTTCCATATTCATATTCCTGACAAACTAGTTGGCCATTCACCATTTCCCACAAGGGTATACCCCCACACCCCCACACAGAGGGCCACCACTGTTGTTAAACAGATTTTTAAACAGGTGCATCTCTTTAAAGCTCTACCTGAGTGAGTCTGCAGTACAGCCATCTATTTCAGCTTTCATTCACCTCCTACCTTAACCCGTTTGTGCTTGTCACAAGATAAAACTTTTCCTGGGGACAAGCAAACACACGTCTTCTCCACAGATAGGGTGCAAATGACAGACAAAAGGACGATTAAACCAAAGCCAGTTTGGTGAACCAAAGAGTTGGGGTGTCTTACAGAGCAGGGTGAGGGGTTGCTTACGGGAGCAATAGATGACTCAAACCCAGACACAGCTGAATCACCAGAAAGTCCACATCAGCATAGGTGATGACTCACAGAAGCTGTGTCTCTGGAGCACACTTCAGTTGGAGAGTTTTGAGCAAAGTGCACCACTTGCAGGCACCTCCATCAGAGGGTCTCTCATCCCCAAGCACTTGTTTCCCCATTTTTAGAGCCTTAGGATGGGGTTTTACAACCCTTCCCAGACTTGTTGACTGAGTCTCTGGAATTTTCTTCCTGCACTGCCCTCCCAGGGAGGGATGTTTGTTTCTAGCTCCCCTGAGCCTCATTTCTCTCTGCAATTCGGAGGAAATCTGCTACACCACAGTGATGCTTGATCAAATCTGAGATTGAGTCAGTTTTGAAGAACAGTCATTGATTTTCTACATTCTCTGGAACCTAAAGTCAAAGACTTGAAGTGGCAGCGTCTGGTCAGTTCCTTCTTGCTGCATCATACCATGGAAGAAGACAGCAAAAGTAACCAAGAAGGGCCAGACTTGTCCTTTATTATAACACCATTCCACCCATTATGGTGGGATCATTGTCACTCATCAACTAAAGGTCCCACCACTTAGTCCTATTATAATGAGCATTCAATTTCAGTGTGAGTAATTTTTTTTTGAGTTCTCTGTAGGTTTTTGAAATTAGGCCTCTGTCAGAGTTGTGGCAGGCGAAAATCATTTCCCAATTTGAAGGGGATCTATTGGCTCTGAGTGTGGTTTGTTTGTCTGTACAAAAGCTTCTGAGCCTGAACAGGTCCCATTGGTTAAGTGTTTGTTGTATTTCCTGAGCTGCTGGAGATTTGCTCAGGAAATTTTTTCCCACTCCTATTTCATGCAGAGTTCCTCCTATTTTTCCTTCCAGGGTATTCAGGGTTACCGGGTTTATATTAAGATCTCTGATCCATTTGGAGTTGATTTTTGTGCACGGTGAAAGGAGTGGGCCTAATTTCATTTTTTTACACGTGTTTATCCAAGTCCTCCAGCACCATTTGTTGAAGATGCTATCTTTGGCCCAGTGTATATTGTTGGCCCCCTTGTCAAAGACCAGATAACTGAAGTTACTTCCATTTAAAGCTAGGTCTTCAATTCTGTTCCATTGATCTGTCTTTCTGTTTTTATGCCAGTACCATACTGTTTTTGTTACTATGGCTTTGTAGTATGTTTTGAAGTCAGGCATGGTGATACCTCCTAAGTAGGATTTTTTACTTAGAATAGTTTTGGCTATCCGAGGTCTTTTGCCCTTCCAAATAAATTTAGAGATTATTTTTTCTGTGTC
>PVHP010006151.1:0-61600 GCA_004024765.1 Zapus hudsonius
CCATTAAATCAACACAGGATAAGCCAATGAGACAGAAACCAATGATTTCGACACAAAAACCTCTAAGCTCACAACCTTAAAGCAGCCTTAATACTCATCCACCACGACTCAGGGAACTATGCGGAAGAGGGGGCGGAAAGATTGTAAGAGCCGTGGTGGGGGAGACTATCCAGAGGCATGGCCAGGAGAACCTGGCTGAATACTAGGCTATCCATGGTCCCCTGTCACAAGGACTGATCCAGACGACCCATGGAGGAAGTTATCCAGTGGAGGGGGGAGGGGAGGGCAGTAGGGAATTGGCGATAACAACTCATTGTTTGCCCACTAAATGTTGTAACTCATTATGGACAATAAATTAAGAAAAAAAATTTAAGTACTTTTAGTTTAATAAGAATAGCTATATTGTCACCAGTATCAGTGCTAATATAATATTCCCATAGGTATTCTACTTGTGTGTGTTCTTCCTAAGTGTATCTAAGAAATGCTAATATTTCCTCTTCATATTTAAGATATGAAAGTACTAATTTTTATTTTAAAACTGAATACTTATTTTGAAATATTTGTTTCATCAGCAATTATATTTTATTGTAGGACAAATAAGATGATAATTTCCAAGATATTTAAGAGTCTAACTCTTTCACTGCCATTAAATTGAGTTATTTATTAGATATTCATTAGAGTCTAGTGGCATAGAACATGGAGACAATTGCTTATTATTCAGCTTCAGGTTTATAGGCTTTGGCTTTTTATATCTATATGCAGAGAGACAATATTCCTGTGGTTTTCATTAGCTACTTTCCTCATTACTGAAACCAAATAACTGACAGAAGCAGCTTAAGGAGTGAGGGCTTATTTTGGCTCAAGGTTTGAGGGTTCATTCCATAATAATGGGGGTGGCGGGTATATGGTGGTAGGGATGACACTTTATGCAGTGGCAAGAAGTTAGGTGCTGCTTGCTTGTATGGGGGAAAATCAGAAAGCAGACAAAAGGGAATGTCTGGGAGTTCTCAGCCAGTTTTCTCCTTTTGTCATTCTTTTTTTATTGTCCATAATGAGTTACAACATTCAGTGGGCAAACAATGAGTTGTTATCCCCAATTGCCCGCTGCCCTCCCCTCCCCCCTCCGCTGGATAACCTCCTCCATGGGTCGTCTGGATCAGTCCTTGTGACAGGGGACCATGGATAGCCTAGTATTCAGCCAGGTTCTCCTGTCCATGCCTCTGGATAGTCTCCCCCACCATGGCTCTCACAATCTTTCCACCCCTCTTCCACTCAGTTCCCCGAGTCGTGGTGGATGAGTATTAAGGCTGCTTTAAGGTTGTGAGCTTAGGGGTCTTTGTGTCGAAGATCACTGGTTTCTGTCTCACTGGCTTATCCTGTGTTGATTGAAAGGCTGTGGCTGTGGGCCCCTTGTTCATCCTGACATTCTCTGAGGAGTTCCATATGGATCCTCCACGGTATGACTGTGGTGGCTCCTCTTTTAATCCAGAATTGTGTATATTTGTTAATCTACACTGATCTCACTCTCTGATGGAGATTGTGTTTGTATTTTTCAGGATGCAGCGAGAGAGCTGGGGCCCATCTAACCCTACCAACTGACTGTAGGCCGATAGCTGAGATCCTTTTGTCATTCTTAGTCAGCTCAGGACTCAGACCATGAGATGGCACTACCCACCTTCATGGTGGATCTTCCTGCCTCTCTGGAAACACCCTCACAGACACATCCAGAGGTGTGCTGCTCTAATATCCTGGCATTTAGTAATAGAACCAAGGTGACAATCTAAATTAATTGAGGCAGGCAAGTATAGCAAATAGCTTAGCAACCAGAGACAGCATTTGGCTTGGGCAATAAACCTAACTTAACAATGTCCTAGCAGCCTACTGACAACCTGGGATCCTTGCCTGCCTCAAGATGTACTTATACCCCGCTTTAATGAAAATAAGTTAATTCACTTAGCAACCCACTGGTAACTTCTTGTTTCTAGTCAAATATGTTCCAAGATGTATCTAGAATCAGAGAAAAGTGGCCATCTGGTCTGCATTGGTGTTGGGTATAGGCATAGTAAAGCAAGCTGTGTCCTCTGAGTGAACATTAAGGGAGGAGCTTCTGTATACTAACTTATGCATAAATGGATATGCATATGATTAAAATAAGATGCATGGTGAGAAGAGACATGTTCAGCAAGAAAATCTTAATATAGCTCAAGTCTGTCAATCAAAAGAGAGAATTGCCCAATGTACACCCTTTGGTAACTAGCTTTGCCTTCTCTTAGATCCCATGGGAAAAAAAAAATCCCCAAACAGCAACCCATTGCTCTTGGGAAATCAGCCTAAAGACCTCCCTTGTGTTATAATTCCCTATCTCCTTCAGCCATAATTCAGTTATAATTCTCCTCTCTCCTTTTATGTATTTTGGTTTTACTCTGTAATAAAATCTCTTAATGCTTTACTATTTTTGCTTCTTCAACTTTTTGAATAAGATGCCAAAAACCTAGAAATGCCCAGACAGAGATCTAAGGTAACATAACCATCACAGGTTTGTTAGTGAACATGTTAATTTTTGACACTTTGAAGGGTTATGATATGAAGAAAGTATATAAGTATATGTGAGACTTGTGAAACAGGCAAAACTGGCTAAGGATTGATTATTTAATTTATCAGCATTTTTTTTTTAAAAAAAAGAGCTTCATAGACCAATGGAGCATAATTGAAGACACTGATCTTAGTTCAAGTAACTATAGTTACTTGATCTTTGACAAAGGTGCCAACAATGTTCACTGGCATAAAGATAGCATCTTCAACTACTGGTGCTGGACAAAGTGGATAAACATCTGTAAAATATGAAAATAGATCCACTCCTTTCTCCATGCACAAAAATCAACTCCAAATGGATCAGGGACCTCAACCCTGAAAACCCTGGAAGAAAAGATAGGAGGGACTCTACATGAGATAGGAATAGGGAAGAACTTCCTGAGCAAACCTCCAGTAGCCCAGGAAGTACACCAACCACTTAACCAATGGGACCTCATCAAGCTTCAAAGCTTCTGTACAGACAAACATACTATACTCAGAGCCAATAGACCACCATCAAACTGGGAGATGATTTTTGCCAGCTATAATACAGACAGAGATCTAATGTCTAGAACTTACAAAGAACTCAGAAAACAAATAATAAAAAAATCAAACAGCCCCTTCATAAAATGGGGTATTGATCTCAACAGAGAATTCACAGAGGAGGAAACAGAAATGGCCAATTCTTACTTAAGAAAGTGTATATCATCCCTAATCATCAGTGAAATGCAAATCAAAACTACAATGAGATTCCACCTTATGCCAGTCAGAATGGCAACCATAAGAAATCTAACAATAATAGTTGCTGTCAAGGATGCAGGGAAAAAGGAATCCTTATTCACTGCTGGTGGGATTGCAAACTTGTTCAACCACTATGGAAAGCAGTGTGGAGACACCTAAATAGAATGGACATAGAACTACCAATGGACCCAGCTACCCTTCTACTAGGCATCTACCCTCAAGATGTCACACCTCAGCACAGAGACATTTTCTCATAATAGCCAAGAATTGGAATCAACCCAAATGCCCATCTCTGGAAGAATGGATATCAAAGTTATGTTACATTTATATGATGGGATTCTACTCAATGGAATGGAAAAGTGACAATGAAATTTAAAGAAAAGTGAACTGACTTGGAGTAGATCTTACTTAGCGAATTCACACAAAAACAGAGTCAAATGCTGCATATTCTTCCTCATATGCAGTTCCTAACCAGGATAAACTTGAACTCTAAGCAAACCTGACAGGGGAGATGAGAGGCTGTGAAAGAGGTGAAAGGAATGAGAGGGGGAGGAATGGGAGGGGGAATTATGCAATAAACTAAATCAGTAATGAATTGAAATCATAAAATCCTTACTTTCATACATTTAGGTCTCGAGGAAGAAATGGGCATCGACTGGTAAGAGGGGCCGTGAATAGAAGGGGAGGAAGCCTAACCCCATGAAAAATTGATCAGACTTACAACTCCCAGTCCGAGTCATTGGTTCCTTCCCACACTGAGCTGTTGATTAAAGAGACCTACAAGCTCTCTAAAACAAGACAGGATTCTGCCAGAGCTCTTGAATACCCACCCCAGACTATATTGCCGTATGGCCAAGTAAGATCATATTGCTGAAGACACCATAGAAAGTCATTAAAGAACACCAAGAGACCCCACAAGATGCAGAATGGTAACTGGCCCCCAAACAGAAGCAAGTGCAGTGCTGGAAGGCACTACGTAAGCTGCCAGGAGAAATTGGTCAGTGATATTTGGAGAAAGCTGAAACCACTGATATATAAAATGCAGACTGTTATCATAGGAAGGCTGAACACACTCCCCTCTGGAAGACCAGAGAGCCAAGAAGAGATCACTTGTGCAATAGAGGTGCCAAAACAGGGGAGGGGGAGGGAATAAGATATTCCCATTACCAGAGAACTACAGAGAGGGTAATCCCAATAAAATCTTGTCAAATTAGAAATGTGTATCTCAATTAACCTATACTGAATTCACTCTCCAATGAAGACTGTTTATATTTTGTAGAAGGCAGTGAGAGAGCTGTGGTCATTCCAACCCCACCAATGAGCCACAAACAGATGGCTGACACCCTGGCAGGAGATGAACCACCCCAGACCTATCGTGTAGACCTTAAACAATACCCTTGAGAGAGTGGCAGGATAAGCAAGACACCTATAACCACAGTCAATCAGTCAACCTAGGATAAGTCAATGAGACAGGCACAGATTTCCAACACGACCTAAAGCAGAAGTACAGAGACCCCCTAAGACCTCAACAATAAAGCAGACTTAAAACTCACCCACTATGATTCAGGGAACTGAGCGCAAGAGGGGACGGAAAGATTGTAAGAGCCATGGTGGAGGAGAATATCCAGAGACATGGCCCCCCTCAGCACCAACACACACCCTCAGAATTCCAGAATGGGACCCTTATTGATGAGCCTCTGTAAAAACCTAGGTCCCAACATTTCTTTGGGGCTTTTCTCATTCATTAGTAAATATTCCTTATAATATAATAACCTAAATAAAACACTATCAATGGTCCTGTGCATATGTATTTTACATTTTTTTCATTAATTTCTCACAACTTACAAGGAAAAAAAAATGATCATTCTGTCTTTTAAATTGTTTATTTATCTCCTTATTGAGAAAGCGCCTCTTATTGCTGCTCGGGCCATAGAAGTCAGCTCATGAGCCTCCTGCCTCACCCTGCAAAGCAGTGATTACAGGATGCAAAACAGCACCTCACTCTAATACCATCATCATTTTCCAGATGAAAATACCACCTAGAAAGTTTAAGAAACTGAATCTAAACCTAGTTGGTGACCAGTAAAGGATGGCATTTTCAAAATTTTACAGCCGGTGTTCTTGATCTCTTCATCTAGATTTCAGCATAAAGAACACAAAGGAGTCACATTATTTTTTTTCCTACATCACATTCAGTAGAAGGACAAAATAAGCAGTCAGTTCTTAACGTGAGCAGAAGAGCTTATTTTTATTTAAGCTTAAAGCCAAAATCAATCAATCACTTGATGGATCTGCATTGTCTTGAGTAGGAAATTAAAAACATTACTAAATATATTATTAGTTTAAGGACTCTGTTCAGTTGAATTTAAAGCCAGAACAATAAGTTGATATGAATGAACGAGGAAAGAGGATTAATTGTGCTGGGGATTCCTTGAAAGACCAGCAAACACTTTTGTGATGGTTAAATTTATTTGTCAATTTTACCTATGTAATAATCCATAGTAATCTTGGGCGGGTCTCTGATCTTGCCTGCAGAAAGGACTGATCAATCCTTTAGGGATTTTGGAGAAGGGAGGAGGTCCCTTCTCCAGAGTTAGTCCTTCCCCACAGTGGGTGGGTTTTCCAAGGGGAGTAAATATAAGGAAGCTTGAGGGGAAGGAAAGCTCTTCTTCCTTCCTCCCCTGGCTGCTGGTGCTGGTTTGTGACTTGCACTCAAATCCTGCTCTCCTACCCTTCTTGGACATTGGAACCCAGTTTCCTTGGCCTCACATCTTGGACTGAAGAGAAGCTGCTCCCCAGGGAGCCATCAGACCTTCAGGGCTGGATTAGGACTGCTGAGGCACCCAGCCAAGTGGACTGAACTGGTTTCCTCACCTGTGGACCTGCAGACTGCTATTGTGGGACTGTCGTAAGCTACCCCAATAAATTCCCTTTTACTACAATCCATTCTATCAACTCTGCTTCCTCTAGAGAACCCTGACTAATACAACTTTGCTTGGATCCTGGGTAGCACAAGCTAGCTAATATCACTGCAAACCAAGCCCACTCTGTTGCACAGCGATCTTAAATCCTGGTTATTTAATATTATTTAATTTCCCTATAAAGATTGGTGTGCCACCCATGCCAAGAATTCTTTAGTCGTACAGCTTCCAATCTCACTACAAACTATGTAGCTCCCTCACCATCATGTTTCTGCAGTATACTCCCAGGCAATAGTAAACTTTCATCTGTAGTTTGTTGTTTTATACTTTTTTCCTTTATGAGTGAAAGAGGGCACAAAGTCCTCTTTCTGAGCAATCAAGATATTATTTTGAAGAGTGGTCATACATTTTTTGGCAATATAATGTAAAAAAAATTGCTGGAATGCTTTGCCATCCAGAAATTATTCTCTTGGTGCTTTTAAAAATGTGTACGATTAAACATGTGTAAAGGTATCCTAGCATGAAAGCCATTGTTCAATGCTATCTTGAAAATAACTCAGATTTGGATCCAGTCAATTTTATCACACACTTATTCAAATGATCTTCCTTTAAGTAGAGAAGATTTAGAATGGCTAGTTAAGAAAATCAGAAAAATACCATACTGTCTTAAAGAAACCTGCTGTTGCTTAGAATACTGCATGAACAATTCCCATCTGCAAATGGTTATTTATTGCTTAGTTATTTTTAGGGATTTTTTTATACATCTCTCACAGTAGCCTCTGGGTGCATTCGCAGAGTTTAATAATTAGCTTTCCCAATATAGATCACACACAACATAGAAGACAACATAAACACAGGATGCATCCATATACGTCAGCAGAGAGCCACACACAAACAGGTTGGTCAGGCGCCTCTCTTCCAGAAACATCAGCCCATGAGATTGTCCAACAGTCCCATCAAAGCCAAGCATCTGACTGACACTTGGTGGAAAACAAGGAGCTGTTTCTTTAGCCTAGGGTTACAGTTTGCTTCTGAGCTGCACCTGTGTCTATGAGTTTTAATGTTTATAATCTGAAAATCAAATACAAAACCACTCTTCACAAAATGCTGCCAAATTCTGGTGTAACTCTGTGGACTAGTCTGCTGAAAGTTGGCTATAAAATAATTTACAGAGGGCTGGAGAGGTGGCTCAGCGGTTGAGGCACTTGCCTGCAGTGCCTAAGGCCCCGGGGTTCAATTCCCCAGGACCCACATAAACCAGACCCACAAGCTGGTGGCCCTGGTTCATTCTCTCTCTCTCTCTCTCTCTCTCTCTCTCTCTCTCTCTCTCTCTCTCTCTCATCTCTCTGCTTGAAAATGAATAAATAAAATATTTAAAAAATAATTTACAGAAAGTAATGTGAATGTGTAAACATTCTGAAAATGCTATACATTGGGCCTGTAGAGACAGTAATAGCTCAAGAATCATCCAAGAATTTTTTTTTTGAGTTAGGGTCTCACTGTGTAGTTAGTCTGGTCCTAAACTCATGGCGATCCTCCTGTTTTAGCTTCCTCAGTGCTGGGATTACAAGCATGTGCCATCTGTCCCAAGATCTCAACACAACCAGATTTAAGGTGCTGGCTGGTCTTCATTGTCCCCAGGTATACCTCTGAGTGTGGCTATGAGGATGCTTCTAGGAATGTTTGACTGATCAGAGAAGACCGTCCGTGAAAATGGAAAGCACTGTGTCCCAGAAAGAACACAAAGGAGAGACTGAGCTGAGCGCTAGCATTTATTTGTCTCTTCCTTCCTGCAGATGCCATGTGACAGCTTCCCACAGCTCCTGCTGCTGTGCCTTCCCCACCTCAAATGAGGAGCCAAAGAATCCCATCCTCCCCGAAGTCACTTCTGTCAGATCTTTGGTTCTAGCAACAAGTGCTCAGAAAACGTCATTCCATCCACATGGGTCATTTGACCAGTGAAGTCTTCAAGCTGTGACTTGAGTGATCTGCATTAAAAGGTGAGCTAACTCAATTACATTCCTCTTTTCCGGAGGCCTGCTGAAATCAAAGGTCATGTAATAAGATGAAATCAGGGCTGAAGAGTTGGCTTGGTTGTTAAGGTGTTTGCCTGCAATGCAGAAGGACCTGAGTTTGATTCCCCAGTGCCCATGGAAAGCCAGATGCACAAGAGGGCACATGTGTCTGGCATTCATTTGCAGTGGCTGAGGGCCCTGTCATGCCCATTCTCTCTGTCTCTCTCTCTATCTGCCTCTCACTCTCTCTTTCAAATAAATAAATATTTAAAAAAAAGACGAAATCAGCCATTCTAGGACCTTACTTGGAGATGAAAGCAAGCAGAGACTGTTGAGGGAAAAAAAGGGTAGGTGGGAAGAAATGGAACTAGAGACAGATGAGTTAAGAGAAGGGAATGCAGGAGGAAAAAGAGGAGGAAAAGGAAAAGGAGGAGGAGGAAGAGGAAGAGGAAGAGGAGGAGATAGAGACAGAGACAGAAAACGAGAATTGTCCTAATAGCTTATGGCTGTATTTTCTGAATCATGCTCTCAGCCTTGATAGATCCTCACTGCTGAATATAAGCTAACTTGCACCATTCTCTGTTCCTTGATCCCAAAGAGCCCTATGGAAACAGAAGTTGTAACTGCACATAGGACATCCTGTCCTGTCAGAGCAGGAAAAGCAATCTATCAGCTGGGACACCTGGGGCGACCAATCTTTTCTATTTTAAATTTCTATTTTAAATTAATATCTTTATTATGAATAAGTATATACATTGTATGAGCAAATCTTGTGAAGGTGGCCCCGTTTCCCTCCTCTCTGTCCCCTTCTCACTGGGGTCCTTCCTCAGTGAGCATACTGGATCTGTCCATAGGTTAGAGGGTTATGAACTGCACCAGAGGGAGACAGTTTTTCATTCTTCTTTGTTCTTCTTTCCCCTTTGTGCATTGTTGCTGAGAGGGGCAATGTCTCTGTATATTCTCCCCCACCATGGCTCTTATATTCTTTCTGCCCCTTCTTCTGCTCAGTTCACTGAGTCATGGTGGGTGACTTTTAAGTTTGCTTTATTGTTGAAATCTTAAGTATCTCTGGATCTTTGCCCTGGGTTGTGTTGGGTATCATTGGTGTCTGTCTCCATTGACCTTTCATGGGTTATCAGACTTGCTGTGGTGATTGGTCTCCTGTTTGTCTCATCACTTTCTGGTAGGTTTCATTTGGGCTCTGTGTGAAGGCCAGAGTGGTTTGTCTCCTGTCAGGATGTCAGACATCATCCAATGCCTTGTTGGTGGAATTGAGTTGTTCCCGGCTCTATCAATGCCTTCTGAAAAATACAGAGTCTCCATTGGAGAGTGAGATCAATATAGGTTAACTGAGATAAAGCTTGCTATTTTGGGTAGCTCCTAATGGATGCAGCCTCTCTGTAACTCTCTGGTAGTGGGAATTTCCCTTAGGAGCCCTAGTTCTTGGTCCCCATAGGATTTTGCCATGGACCCCAGTTCCAGTTAAGGGTACCTTGTCACTAAGCAGATCTCTTATCCAATCAGTAATCCATTGATTACCCTCCCAGATTTAGCACCACTATTGCACAGATGAGCACTTCTTGACTTGCTCTTACATTCTTTCCACCCCTCTTCCACTCAGTTCCTTGAGTAAATGTAGCAGAGCTCTGATGTGGACTATGGACTCTGCTCTCTGCCTCTTCCCTCTAGTCTTTTTCCAAGAACTTTTAGAGTGATAGAGCTTGGGATTCGTGGCTGAGGGAAAGAAGGAGAGAGATAACTTTCAGGGTAATAGACCGGAGTTTATCATCTGGTGGTTCACTATTTGATATTATGCAAAAGGCCTTTGTTAACAACCAAAATTTCAACTTCTGTGTGTGTGTGTGTGTGGTGTGTACTTGGATGAGTGTGCATTGCATGCACATGTTTTTTCTTTTGAGGCCAGATAATAACCTTGGGTGTGAAGGTTGCTCCTCAGGAATGCCATCCGTTTCTTTTGGAGATAAGGTCTCTCATTGGCCTGGAGCTTATCAATTAGGCTAAACAGCCAGAGAGCTCCCAGTCTCCACCCGCCCCTGCCTCTCTCTTGCTGGGATTATAGACATGAAACACCAGATCATGCATTTATTCAGGCACTGGGGATGGAAGTTGGGTCTTCGTGCTTGACAGACTGAGCCACCTCCTCAGCCCTAAAGCTTAACACTTTTCAACCAAAGTTGTTCCTACCCTGACAGTTTTTCTTTTCTGTTTTCCAAATTGTCACATAGCAAACTTTCCTTCATGAAGTCCTCATTTCAAGAGCCTTTCAGACCGTTTATGGTGACAAGAAGTATTACTTTATGACCTCTAGTTTTTGTGTGTGTTAGTTTGTTTAAATTAAAATGTCTAGGGCTGGAGAGATGGCTCAGAGGTTAAGGCACTTACCTCCAGTGCCTAAGGCCCTTGGTTCAATTCCCCAGGACCCACATAAGCCAGACCCACAAAGTAGTGACCCTGGTGCTCTCTCTATCTCTCTCTCTCTTTCTCTCTCTCTCTCTCTGTATCTATCTCCCTGCTTGAAAAAATGAATAAATAAAATATTTTAAAAAATTAAAATGTCTACATCTATGTGTCTGGGGAAAACTCATACATAAAGTCTTGGGAGTTGCTGGGGATAATGGGAGGGAGTGGTGTCCCCCACACAGACTGAAATACCATCCATACCTCATCTCACCTCCATTCACCTCTGTCCCAAGTTCATTCTTGATTGGTACCGCAGACACGTCTGTGGATGATTTTTATCTGCTCCAAGGTCAGTACCTCATTTTCAATGAGCTTCAACAACTGCCCTATTTCTTAATCACATGAAGGGAAATCAGAACAAAGAGATAAAAGGATGATTCTCCTTTACCTTTTTATAGACTATCTCACAGAGTGGATCTCAGCAGCAGTGTGTCACTCTTAAAGGCGTATTGTGTTACAAGTACAAACTCAAGATACATTTAGAAACCTCAAGCTGATGACGCCGAAGGTTCTGACAGTTACGTTACATCCATTTGGCCTCTGAGATGCATTTATAGGTGGAAGAGATGTTTTCATATCCAGGGGGTCCAGTAAATCATTCTACTTTCACCAGATAGCTGCTCATATGGGTTTCCACAAGAAAATGTGTAATATGTATGCACCACCTCTGTCCTGTGTGCAGAAGGAAAAGGGTTGAGAATCCTGTCATTCAGTGTATTCTCACAGACTTTAGAATGGGCATGGCATAGTGAAGTCTACGCTCATGTCACTAACTATATGGAGTAATGCTTTTGCAATTCCTCACTGGATCTTTTTCTTTAATTATACTAACACAAACAGTTCTTTGCAATGGGCACCACCCACCAAGATAGACATTCCACCTGTGTCTTTCCACCCTAAGGGCATTTCCTCATAACCTGCACCACATGTCTGCTCTTCTCACCTCCTGTGTGACAGCTGTCAGAGCCTCAAGACACCAGTGGGTTCACTTCTGACTCTCACCTCTAGAAGTTTTCACCCTGGGTTAGTGCCAGTGCCTTGCTTCTGGTTCAACCTGGCACAGTGCTGTGACCAGGGTGAGCAAATGAATGGTCATTCTTTCCAGGGCTGATCTTTCCTTGTGGCCATGGTATGAATACTTGTATCCACCATATTCTTAAGTTCAGATACTAATCTCTGGTGTGCTGATATAAGGAGGTGTCATAGTTTGATCCAGGTATTCCCCACAAACAAATGAATGTCTTCTGAGTGATTGATCATAAGCTAATGGCAGTTTGGGTTTTACAACCTCAATGAAGCTGTGTTGTCAGGGGTGGGCTTATGGGGGTTATAAGCCAGCTTCCCCTTGCCAGCATTTGGCACACCTTCCTGCCGCTGTTTGCAGTGCTGTGGCGGAGGTGATGTCCAGCCCTCTGCTCATGCCATCGTTTTCCCTGCCATGATGGAGTCTCCCCTCGAGTCCATAAGCCAAATAAACCCATTCCTCCACAAGCTGCTTTTGTTTGGGTCCTTTCTGCGCAGCAACTAGAAAGCTGACCGCAACAGTTTTGGTACCAGGTTGTGGGTCATCTGTTGCTGCTAGAACCCTGATTCTGTGGCTTTGGCATTTTGGAATTGATCTGCAGGACGAATATGGACGGATTGGAAAGCTTGTCCTAAGAGGTGCCTTGCAGTGCTATAAGTACAGCGTACTGGTCCAGCCCTCTGCTCATGCCATCGTTTTCCCTGCCAGGATGGAGTTTCTCCTTGAGTCCATAAGCCTAATAAACCTATTTCTCCACAAGCCACTTTTGCTTGGGTTCTTTCTGCGCAGCAACAGAGAGAGCTGACCGCAACAGGAGGTGATACATCACTATACCAGGAGAGTCTTCCTGCATGTGCTGAGTGTCCTTATAGAGGAAGCCTCAGAGAGCTGCCTTGCTGTGTCCCAGATGTTAGCACCCAGCTTGAAGGAGATGTCTCTGTACCACAAAACATGCTGGTAGCAAAAATGGAAATTTCCAGCATCAACATTTGGAATTCTCAGACTCTAGAACTGTGTGAAATAAATCCCACTGTTACAAGCCACCCACTTTGTGGTATTTTTCCACGGAAGCTTACGTGGACTAGATTCAGAAGTAAATAAGCATTTGTGATGATGTCTCGAGACCTTGCTGCATACGCATGAGATAGAATGGAAAGTGGTAGTAAAGCATCCCGACTACAAGTCCACCTGGCTGAGTGTCATTTTGAGAGGGAATAGCAGACTGCTCAGACTATTTGCACAGACACAACTGAAGATGGAGGGATGGAATCAAATCTCCTGGTGCTTTCTCATCTTTGTATGACTTCAGGTCTTGAAAAGTTAGTGAATTTAGAGGCGGAAAGAAGCACAGAAAAAGTAGTGATCAACACTGAGTTTTCCCCAAATACCTTTTTTGGCAAATGGAAAACTTCTTGCTTTGTTCATTTACAACGTAGGCCGAATACAGTGTGAGTTGCTCAAGACACAGAGCGCATTTTCAGCAAGGTGTCACAGGGTTGTTAAGCATATGAGAAGAAATAGACAGCACATTGCTATTCACTCAGGACCAGGGTACAGCCCTCAGAAAGAACAACACCCTGAAGACAGATTCAGCTTGTATCCCACATGCCTCCTGTCCTGCTTTGTACGAAGGAAAGACTGCCACCCTCTGCCCCATTCTACAGGAACAAAGCCTTCACAGAGTGAACTGGAACGCTTCTGCCACCAATGGGAGAATTCAAAGTCAAGGATAAATTATTTGTGGTAACAGGTAGATGTGGAGGTGGGAAGCTTAAAGAATTTTGACTAAGTGATGACTAAGAAAGACAAGAAAATAATGTTTTCCTTTCCAAAGAAAAGTGAGTTTGGGGACTGAGTCAAAGTAGATTTTTGTAGGTCACAGGCAAAAACTGCTCATTATTTGCGTGTGATTCTACAAAACCCTTGGACAATGTGATGGAAGAAATGGAATGATTCTTGTTTTAAGAAGAATTTACTCAAGTGCATAAAAAGGTGTGTGTGTGTGTGTGTTTGTGTGTGTGTGTGTGTGTGTGTGTGTGTGTGTGTGTGTGTGTGCGCGCCTGTGCGTGCGTGCCCATGCACATTGGAATAGAAGCTGAGAGATGGACATGTGTCTTCCTGGGTTCACTGAACCTATCCTGCCGACTCTGATCCATGACCTAAGCACCACGGTTCCACTTATTGTTCACAGTAGCTGCTCCAATTCTTTTGGTCTTCATACCTGTCTTCCTTTAACCTGGAAGTGCTTTGCTGCTATTTTAGATGAGAAACTACTTCTTTTGTATCTGGGGATGATATATACATCCATACCTCTACCATAGCATGAATCACTTTGTTTATTGGCCCATGCATCTGGGAGGAGCCACTAGGTTGTGTGGAAGGATACATGCCACAGAACACATACTATTGCTGTCACTTAGCACAGGGACTGTCCACAGACCTGCAAAATTATACCCTTAACACCTCATTCTGCTACATGACAGGCTAAACAACTTTATGCAAGTTATGTGACCAGTGTAAATCTCATTTTCATTTCTTTAAAAGAGTAACAAGAATAGTACCTATAATAAAAGGTGCTCAGTTATGCAGGTTGACCTAGACAATGAACAGGCAGATAACTTAGAAGAGATTTAGTTACTGGCTGGTCACTCAATGATTATTATCTGCTTCTATCAAGTATTTAACAAATATTCACTGTATGACCTGTGTGAATATCTTCATTAGAGTTACTTGCCTTCCACTGCATTCTTGCTGTGCTTTTGTGATTTCTATCCCTGATATGAAAAATTTTAAGCTATCCATAAAGATTTCGTGCATTTGAAATTTATCATTTCTGACCCACGGTGGATAAAATCAATGCCATGGAGAAGTTTAATCCATATTGTTCAACATGATCCAAGTAAAACGTTCAAGCTTCTGTATAATGCTATCTTCCATATATTATTCTAACTCATTTTTCTTTTTTATATCCCTGAAAACATTCCATAGCTGCTCTGGATTGCTCACACAAACTGCTTTTGGGAAACTGGTTCCAAGTCCTGTGTTCTCAGCCCTGCCTTTTACTAGCCCAATAAACACCCTAGTGATGAGGCAACAATGTACACAAGAGATCTGCTTCTGGCATGTGTGAAATGCACAGCGTCCTGGCTATGCTCTGGAGGTGCACATGATTGGTTTTAATTTTGGAGACATCTGTCCTTCCAAGTTGCTGGAATGAACTGTAATCAGGAATGGATTGGAACATCCTCCAGATAGGCCTGGCACCTTACTCTCAGCTCCTTCATGCATTTGAAGTCATGGCAGAGGCGAAGAGGAGAGAGGCACAGGAAAGTTTATTCAAGCCAGAAGCTGAAATACCATTAGCAGGGAAAAGTTAAAGAACTCAGACCCCACACCAGGCTTTTGTTTGTTTGTTTTTCCTTTTTCTTTTCACTGATTACAACCCCCCACCATGCTATTTCAAAAGGGAGACGGTAGGAAGCCCAATCCTCCAGGTGTCCCTCTCCAAGCCAGCAGCAGTTAGGTGAGCGCTCACAAGGCATATCTATAATTCAGCTCAGGAATATTTCCTTTAATAATTAATTGAGAGGCACAAAAGGAGGAGGCCCAATGGAGCCCTGAACAAAGCTGCCTTAGGAGCCGACTACCAGCCCTGTTAGATCAGCACCACAAATCATGCTGGCAAAACCAGGGTAGCTGGGAGAGGTGTCCTGGGATCTGACCATCACCTGGCCCTGTGGCTTGTGTGGCGTGTAAACTTGTAGTTCCCACAGTTAACTTTCTGGCTATTTTCTTCTATGGACTTGTGGGCATCACATAACCACACTTGTGTCTGTCTATGGGTGGAAGGATGTGTAGTTCTCTTTTAGTTTTATTTTTAACAGGCATGGGTGGTGACTGACATCTGGCCACTAGAATAAAGTCATTGCCCCGTCTCCTCAGCCTTCTGGCTCTGATCAATTCTTTTTGTGGCAACAGGTTCCTGGAGGGCTCCCCTCTTCCTTTCAAAGCTTCCAGCCCTGGCCTTCCTGCAACCAGCTAGTAATAATCCCCGCATTGTCTCCCCCTGGGACTTGAGCCTCAGGTGTGCAGTCTCCAGCTAACGTTTTGGCCACTGTCCCCTTCTTCCACACGAGTCTCATACATGATTCAAGTCGTTTTCTTTGGTCCTGGCAGGTCTGATCAGAGCCGAGACAGACAGACAGACAGACCTCAGGGTGCAAAGGAGGCAGGGGAAATCTAGCAGGAGATTCTCCAAAGATGCTCTTTAAGCCCAGCCCCACACGTTCTCTATTGGGGAGGCCAAGAGGAAGCTGGAGGAGGGGGACAGAAGACTGATCTCCCGTGGAAGCCCCTTTCCCATCCTCTCTAGGGGCACCTGGGCTGCTTTGGGGGCTCCAAATTCCAGCTCCGACCTGGACACCTTTGCCTTGGGATTCGCTCACCCGCCTTGGGGAGGTGGCAGCCCAGCACACCTGGAACGGGGTGCAGAAGCCCTGGATCAGGGCGGAGAGGGGGTCGCGACGTCGTGACTGCGCCCAGGCCACGGCCACACCCGCGGCCGGCCTGGCCCCGCCTCGCCCGGGGAGGCGTGTGCGCCTCCCGCAGCCAGCCGCCGGCAGACGCGGATGGATGGAGACCGGAGGAGACGGAATGCAGGCTTAACAAGTGATCGCAGCTGTCTAGGATCTCGTGTCTGTGCCAGGGACCTTGACGTCCCTTCCCTGTCCAGCTGCGCCGTGCTGAACTCCAGAAGCGCCTCTTGGGGGATTTTTCCTTGGGGCATCTCCATCCCCACCCCTGGGCTCCAGCTACCTCTGGCCAGGCACACAACTTGTTCCTTGGATATTCTGGAGCCTCCCACCGACCAGGAGTGATTCCTTGTATCCCCCCATCCCCAGGATCCTTTTGCCCCTCCTCCAGCTGTTCAGCTTGAGGGGGGAAAACAAACCAGCGGGGGATTTTTTTTCCTCTATTTTTATTTTTCGCCCCTGCTGGGAATGGTAAGTATGATACCTTCCTTATCTTTCCTCCACCTACCTGCTCTCTTCTGGCTGTTAAGAGACTGTGGGCATTTGAGGGATAAATAATATCGGGAATGTGACAGAAGGGCATGAATGGAAGGCAGTTAAAAATAAACCAGGAGGTGGGAGAAGGGAGGTGCAGATGCGGGCGGGCACTCTGGGGGCTGACCCAGGGGACAGGGCAAGCGCGCCCAAGTGGGAACCTACCTCTCCAGGCCAGGGTGCAATTAAAGATGTCGTACCCCAGTGAGGTAGGGTGTAGATTTAGCTTCGTTTTGCTTCACCCCAGCCTCTCAGGTTCCTTTCCCTTGCAACGGGTCTGTATTGCTGCATTTCCCTACATTTGAATTGCATGCATCTTCCTAGCATTTAGCAAACCATGGGGACTGTATAAATGCTGGGCATGGAAGTACACGTTTCTCACGGTGTTGGCTTTTCTGAGTCTCTGTCCTCATGTGTTTTTCTTTCCTCTCTGCCTCAACCTCAGATAAGGTGCAGGTTCCACCCTAACACAGTTGCAGGAATTGACATCCAGTGATGAAAACAGCCTTGTTATTGGGGGAGGGAAGATACTTGGGTGGCGTTCAGAAGCACAGAGGCTGAGGAATAGAAGGCTTACAAAACCCACTTAGTTTAATGGTGTTGAAGAAGGAAGAGGAAATTTCCTGCCAAGGTCCCTTCACTCCTCAGTCTCTAGAGAAGACGGTCCTAACAGGAATACCAGGGGGAGGAGAGATTTTTGAACCAGTTGGGTTTGATGGAGAAATGGTTCTCTCTCTCAACCTCCGCTTCCTTCCCTTTCCTTCTTTCTTTCCTTCCTGGAATAGTGAGGTAGCAGGCAGCCAATTAAAAGGAAGGTGGTTTGCTTTTTGAAGGTGGAGAAGAAAGATAAACAATCATTAGCAGGATGAGGTAAATAAATGAATAGGAAATCATTTGGTGTAGAGCAGATAGAAGGCACATGTTGATCGTTGAAATGGTGACAGTGAACTAGAAGACCCTCTGATTCATGACCTTTTAGGAGTCACTTGAAATGGAGGTGTGTGTGTGTGTGTGTGTGTATTATGCAAATATATGAGCACTTCCCTTGCACTCAGGACTCTGCATATGCAATGTTTGGGGAAGTTAGGGAAGAAATGAGCAAACTCTCTGCCTATTTGACTTGTGCAAGTTTGAAAGGGTGTTGACCTAGCGTCCACAGTGATTTGCTGCTTGCTTCAGTTTTGAAAGTAAAGCTAGGGAGGCTTCTGGATAATAAACAGCATGAGTGGAAGAAGGCGCTGGAGGTCAGGAAGAGGGAAGGGGAACCACATGGGACACTTTCAGAGGTGCCTGTTTCTGTGTCTCAGTTAAGAATGGGTTTGATTGAGGAACCTTCTGCTTGCCATTTTCCTGCTGCTGGCCACGTCATAGTGTGACAATCAGCAAAGAGCAGCAGGTGGTCAAGGGCTGAGTCCTGTTAATGGCTTCAGAAAGCCATTGCACTCTTAGGCTTCCCAAGTGCTTCCAGTAATAGAAGCCAAGGATGCCCTGACTCCTGTCATCATCCTCTCCAATTCTCTGGGTCCTTTTTCTGTATTCTTAGAAGTCCTCTTGGACACAGTAAATGGGAGAAGCAAGTGGAGACAGGAGATAAGGCAGGTGGTTTTGCAAGTTCTGGCTGAAGAGATAAATTCACTGAGGTTGGGAGAGCCGACTAAGGTAGAAGAACTGAGAGTGGATGACTGGGGTCTGTGAGGAACGTTTCAGGAGGGGGAAGACTGGGAAAAGTATGGAGATTTAGGGAATGGGAGAACTGGGTGTGACTCTCCAGGACTTAAGGCTATGGGCCACACAAACTAGGATTTCAAAGACAAGGGAACAGTTCTTTCAGACGACTGGAGCAGGGGAACATGGAGGAACACCAAGAAGAGAGGACAGTCATCTGAGATGAGGAAACTGGGATTTGCTCCTAGACTAGGCTGTGGGTGGGAGGGAGTGTTCAGGAAGCCAGGGTGGAGAAAAACAACAAAGGCTTGCTTCAGGGAGTCAAAGAATGCCAAATGAACACAGGCATTGGCAAGTCTCAGAATGTTCTGGATGCTCTCACGTTCATTTCATCTTTCCCTACTGAGGCAGTGGTAGAGAACGAGAGCTTTTGTGGGTGAATAAATGGATAGATAATAAAAGCCTAGGTTAATGTCATGTTATCACAACTGCCAGGTTCATTGTCATTCATTACATGACATCTAGTCACTTGACCCCTCCACAGATGGGGCAGAAAGTGACGAGTATTTTCCACACTTCATTCCACACTTACATTCAAAATTGTGGTATCTAAATTGAAGAGAATTGATTTCTTGCACTTCCCTAATCCTGAGTCAAGAAATGGAAAAGTGCTGAACTCAGTAACATCTTTTGAGTGAAAAAAATTGTTTTTTAATACTTTGAGGTAAATGAGTGATGGAAACTTATGTAAAGTTAGAACACTTATTTTTGGTGGAATGGGGAGAGTGGTCCTGAGAATAAAGACCTGTCATTAGTGAAGGGGAAAAAGGAGCCAAATACCACGTGGTTTGAGAGTGGAGAGAAGAAAAATAATTAAGTTGCCACGAAAAGAAGACTGAGAGGAATAATAAGCAAAGAGGAGGGAAGGATGGTGTGTGTGAGAGTTAAGCGCAGCCTGCCTCATTCTTGGGAAGATTTATGTTCTCTCAGTGTGGGCACGTTCCATGATTTGCTTGAGGACATAAATGCGTGTGCAGAAAAATGCTGTTTGCTTTTTATGACTCACTCCTCTTTTTATTTCCCTCCTATGCTTGTGTCCCGTGCTTTTTCAGGTGAAGTACTTCTGAATGATTTTAGCCAAAGGATGTCCTTCTTTTCCTTGATTTCTATGGCGACCTCAGAGCTGGGTCCACCTCTGCAGACACCTCCTCTTGTACCTTCTCTACCTCCGAAGGTCTTTGCCTCTGTGTACAATTTGGCATTGCCTTCGGGTCCAGAAAGCCTTTGATGAACTGAAAGGGGAGCCTGGGAAATCATCCTCAGAGGGTTTGATCAGCAATGGCTGGATGTTCTGTAAGCCACATCTTGACATGGGTCAAGCCATCAGGAGAAGGCAAGTGCTAAGTAAGACTAAAGACCAATTTGCTTTTGATTTATATCTGATGGACTGGGATTTGGACACTTTCCTTGCAGAAAAAAAAATGTATTTCCTTTTCTAGGCACAACTGCTGGCTGTCAGATTCGGCATTTCTGTCCTGTAGAGTCCTCACCGACCACATCCTAGACATTGCAGATTGGAGCATCTACCCCACAACGTAGGTGTTTGGGAGGCTTTGACATCTTGTGACTTAGGCTTGAAGAGCACTGGTTGTATCTCCGAGAAGAGAAAGAATGGGGCGTGCTGATTTAAAAACAGAAAATGCAAAGTTGGACTGAAAATATCCTTACTCTTCCCAGCAATCTGCTTAAGGGCTCCAAACTTACCTTCATCTGGTGAGAAAATAAGCTGCCCTATTTTGCTTTCTCCTTCTCCTTCTACAACTGGAAGCAGCCATTTTCCCCAACCAGCACCATGGAGGTGGCAATGGTGAGTGCAGAGAGCTCAGGATGCAACAGTCACATGCCTTACGGTTATGCAGCCCAGGCCCGGGCCAGGGAGCGGGAGAGGCTTGCTCACTCCAGGGCAGCAGCAGCCGCAGCTGTAGCAGCTGCGGTGGAAGCCAGCGGAGGCTCTGGCGGGGGCACCCACCATCACCACCAGCCCCGAGGGTCCTGCGCCTCCCACGATCCCCAGGGGAGCCGGGGGAGTCGGAGGAGAAGGAGACAGCGGCCGGAGAAGAAGAAAGCCCACCATCGGCAGAGCATTTTAGCTCACTGCTCGGACCTGATGCCCAGTGGCTCCGAAGAGAAGATCCTGAAGGAGCTGAGCGACGAAGAGGAAGAAGAGGAGGAGGAGGAGGAAGAGGAGGAGGAGGGGAGGTTGTACCACAGTGAGGATGACCATGGGGATGAGTGTTCCTACACGGGCCTGCTGCCCCAGGATGATGGCGGTGGCGGTGGCTACAGCTCTGTGCGCTATAGCGACTGCTGTGAGCGCGTGGTCATCAACGTGTCCGGCTTGCGCTTTGAGACCCAGATGAAGACCCTGGCCCAGTTTCCAGAGACTTTGCTGGGGGACCCCGAGAAGCGAACCCAGTACTTCGATCCTTTGCGCAATGAGTATTTCTTTGACAGGAACCGACCCAGCTTTGATGCCATCTTGTATTACTACCAGTCGGGGGGCCGCCTGAAGAGGCCAGTGAATGTCCCCTGCGATATCTTCACCGAAGAGGTGAAGTTCTATCAGCTGGGAGACGAAGCCCTGCTCAAGTTCCGAGAAGACGAGGGCTTTGTCCGCGAAGAGGAGGACAGGGCCTTGCCAGAGAACGAGTTTAAGAAGCAGATATGGCTCCTCTTCGAATATCCAGAGAGCTCCAGCCCGGCCAGGGGCATCGCCATTGTGTCCGTCCTGGTCATCCTCATCTCCATTGTCATCTTTTGCTTGGAGACCTTGCCTGAGTTCAGGGACGACAGGGACTTCATCATGGCCCTGAGTGCGGGCGGGCCCGGTGGTGGCTTGTGGAATGGGACCTCGGTGGCCCACCTGGAGGGCTCAGGACACACCATCTTCAACGACCCCTTCTTCATCGTGGAGACGGTGTGCATCGTGTGGTTCTCTTTTGAGTTCGCCGTCCGCTGCTTCGCCTGCCCCAGCCCGGCCCTCTTCTTCAAGAACATCATGAACATCATCGACATCGTGTCCATTTTGCCTTACTTCATCACCCTGGGCACCGACCTGGCCCAGCAGCAGGGGGGTGGCAATGGGCAGCAGCAGCAGCAGCAGGCCATGTCCTTCGCCATCCTCAGGATCATCCGCCTGGTGCGCGTGTTCCGCATCTTCAAGCTCTCCAGACACTCCAAAGGCCTGCAGATCCTGGGCCACACCCTGCGGGCCAGCATGCGGGAGCTGGGGCTGCTCATCTTCTTCCTCTTCATCGGGGTCATTCTCTTCTCCAGCGCCGTGTACTTTGCAGAAGCCGATGAGCCCACCACCCACTTCCAAAGCATCCCCGACGCCTTTTGGTGGGCGGTGGTCACCATGACCACCGTGGGCTACGGGGACATGAAGCCCATCACGGTCGGGGGGAAGATCGTGGGGTCCCTGTGTGCCATTGCGGGGGTCCTGACCATCGCTCTGCCCGTGCCGGTGATCGTGTCTAACTTTAACTATTTCTACCACCGAGAGACTGAGAACGAGGAGCAGACGCAGCTCACGCAGAACGCAGTCAGCTGCCCGTACCTCCCGTCGAATTTGCTCAAGAGATTTAGGAGCTCCACCTCTTCCTCCCTAGGGGACAAGTCAGAGTATCTGGAGATGGAAGAGGGGGTTAAGGAGTCTCTGTGTGCAAAGGAAGAGAAGGGCCAGGGGAAGGGGGGGGACAGCGAGACAGACAAGAACAACTGTTCCAATGTCAAGGCTGTGGAGACGGATGTGTGAATCCCTCCAGCGGCCTCTGCCCCCCACCCAGTGTCTCCAGATCTATTTATGCATAGAGAGCAGTTGGGAAAGTGAAATATGCAAACGACTCTACTGCAGACAGTAGTGCTCTGTGGAATGGTAATCCATTGTTACTCCACTTGTATGAGTATCAAGTAAGTGACACCTTGCAGAAGAGATTGCAGAACAGGGAGGCTTCCACAGAAGCAAAACTCTCTTTATATTTTTTAATAAAATGCAAGAATTTTGCACATACCTGGAAAAGATGTTAATAGTAAAGGTGATTCTATGGAGAGAGAGAGAGAGAAAGAGAGAGCGAGAGCGAGAGAGAGAGAGAGAGAGAGAGCATGTGGGTGTGTACTTGTAAGTAAATTGTCAACATTATTGGTAATTGTGCAGTATGGGAAAAAGTTGGCATTTTGAAGTATTTACTATGTAATAACTAATGAACCTGAGCAGTCATTTATCAGGGCTTTCATGGCATCTCTTCTATCTTTGGATTCTGTAGTTGGTTTTTTTTTTTTAATTGTAAGAATTATTGTGTAGAAAAATTATTTAATAGAATATAGGTCACAATTTAATCTTGTATTTAATTAAAGTTTATTTTTAACTGGAAACTAACTTTTAAAAGGCTGCAGGGGCCTTTATAAATTGACTATATTTTGTTATTAATTTTGGGAAGGTATGATAACAAATGCCTAATGTTCTGGAGGAAATTGGAGAAAATGTAACAACTTTTGTTCACAGGTGATAGGACTGGATATTTTTTTTTTCATTTGCACTGCTTTATATGCTAAAGATGGAGAGACTTCAAACTGTGAATGTTTACTAATGTTATTGGTTCAATGACAATCATTGGAAGAATGATTTCTCAGTCTTATTCTATTGCTTTCTTCTTTTCTTTGTGTGAGACTGATGACCACACAGATGACGACAGCACATGGTCCTCTCCTATTTCAAATTCTAAGTAAGTGACCTACAAAAGGCACCATGGAGTGAATTTTAGCAGCAGAACCTTTTGAAGTTGGTTTGCTACAGCGATGCCTCAGAAACCACACTATTTTAAATATTCTGCTTTTTACGGCCAGAATAATTTAACCAAAGTTAATGCATGCTCTGAGAGAATTCTTGAAGAAATAAGATGCCCAGCAGTTACAATGATTATGGCTTAACATCTCTTTTTTTTTATTAAATACACAACAAAAATGCGAAATTTAAGTTCATTTTTTTGTGTGTGTGCAGCTACAGAGAGCAGAATGTGGGGTGTCACCTCAAATGCCAACACATTCTCTTTGCTAGATGGATAGAAGGGAGAATTGTATCAGAACACTGGGTTTTGTCATCCCTACCATTATATTTGTTATAGGAGTTTCCTATAACTCTTAACTGCATTTAACTCACAAATGTTCCAGAATGTGAGGTGCCAATGAGTGATCAGCTTTGTGCTGTCCTATGTCTTTATGAAATACAGATCAGAAAACTCAGTATATATACATAAAAGGCCTTACTAACGTTTAAAGAAATCTTTACAGAATGGTTGTCATGAGGTTGGAAAAAAGTAGCATGTATACTATTTTCAGAAATAATGAACTCTAGCAACTGTGGGCCACATAACACAAACAATCCAGACAAAACATCCAAACAAGCAAAAACAAACAAAACCAAATCTGTAATCTGCCTTCTCAAACTCTTTCAGTCCAAGATGAATATTTACATAAATCTTAAATCTTTTAATGGTATTTGAAGTTCAAAATGGGTCCAGTGTCAGAGTGAAAAAAAAAAAACTACATTTTTATCCTCTGCCCTTTCTCCACCACAGGTAGGGAAACGCTTTTCCAGAACACCATTTGGGGAAGGAAAAGCAGCCAGCAACAGAGTTGACTGAATAGGAGGGACACAGGTCCAAATGGCAAAGACATTCACAAAACAATAAGGTTCCATCTTCCGATTGCGGTTTCCAAAATGACATTCTAAAGCATTTTGAATTTGGAACAAGAATTTGATTGGCTCGGTCACTATTTCTTTGCAATAGTTACTTGAACATACCTGTATCCAAATTTCTTCATTAGCAGAAAAGACGGTTTGTGGCACATCCTATGTCAGAAGGTCAGAAAAGCCCAGGACATCATGTGAAACCTCTGAAATGTTGAGTTTCCTATAAATGCCATCTGGCTTTTTTTTTTTAAAAATCAAAATCATTTAATATTGCTCTTGAAGAAAAAAGGATTTAGAACTCACGAGTTTCATCTAGTTTGAAAGGATACACTAAGAATCATGGGTTATTTTATCTGTGATCTTCTTCTCACAATAAGTTGATTTATGAACACATAGTCAATAATTGACTATTTTATTTTATTTACTTTTGGTAGATTTCAGGCACAACGTGGAATAAAACCCAATTGTGGGCAAGAGACCAGATTTCTTATGGTATTCCCAACTAGATCATATTATATATTTTAAGATAATCTAAGGCTTTCTAAGATATTTATTGAGCATTCTGTATTAGTAATATCAATGCTTTGACTAAAATGAAATGAATATCACTTTTTCTATATCTGAAAGTTATATTAAATTTACCTGATGGTATTGATAATCCTGAGAATGCACAAAATGTAGTTATTTATGAATCCTACGGCCTGCCTTTACCTCTCAACCTATTTTTAGGGTAAGAAAAAAACTGACAACCATGGGCTTTCAAGCAAAGTAATCAAACTATGATTTCCTCATGGACTACGCCTTCCTTTTATGGCATGTGCTGTGTGGATTTTGATCCTCCAGTGAAAAGAAGGCTTAAAGCTTTAAAAGCGCTTCAGACATTGATAGGGGAACCCTGTCCAGAGCACATCTTCCTATGAAGGCCAGGTGCTCAGCGCAGCTGTGAATATATAGCGTTTTTCTAAATTGAAGCCGGGCAAGTGTTTTAAGACCACGTGAGAACATGTTACAGTAGGAGAATGCCTGCAGGGGCTTTGTGTGCTAAGGAAACTCTTTTCTAAGAGGTTACCAGTCAAGTTTGATGCTAAGAAATGAATCCATAGGAGGTCAGAACTCTTGTTCAGATGATAACTGATGTTATCCAACACACTGTTTGAGGTTCACCTAATCTGAGCCCTTTCCAGGGTGATGCATTATGTTTTATTTTTCTTCCAAACGTTTGAAAAGAAAGCAGTTATGCTTAACAGTGATGAGGAAGCTAGGAAGAATGAAGATTCTTTTTGATTTCTGTGAGAGATGCAGGAGGAATGACAGCTGGTTCAGGGAAGCAAATAGCTAACCATAGGCAAATTATTTCATTTCCTTGATTCTTGGGGTTCTTGTATTCCTATTTTTTAATGAGAAAAATTAAGACATTGGGCTACATCATCAGTTGGCCCCTTTCAGTACCAAAATGTTGTCGTGGATTTCAAGGAAGTGCTCCTAGTTTGATATTCCTTAGGTATCTTTTGTGATTCCAGCTTTTTTTAAAGTAATAAGAGTACATTTCCAATCATTGTTAGGTTAACTGAAAACCAGTACGATGAGATTTTTTGAATGCAAATTAAAGAACAGAAGTAGGATGTATTTTGAACTAAATGGAAGAAGTTGGATTCATTTTGGAGCTTTATTCTTTTGGTCTCTAAAGGGAAGGGATTTGCTTTGTGGCCAATAACTCCTGTCTCCAGCTGAACATATGGTGGAAATTGGTAAGTCAACAATTTTATTTTTTGCTTTCTAGAAGGACAGCCTTGTTGGTAAACAGTATTCTGACCTGTGCTCAAGAGCTCAGTTTATGCTTAGACACAGGTAGTACTTCACCAGCATGGCATTCTTTGTCAAATCCAAAAATCTTTCAGTTCATCATGCCTACATTTAAATGGAGCCCAGTATATGAATAAGACAAGAAGACCACTCAGAATTAATATATGTATTCGCTAGCTGCTAAGAAGTCTTCTCTAGCTAATGGAAAAGTATTTCAATCTGATTGGACTCACAACAGTAGGACCCCTCCTCCCAACAGAATCAAAGTAGTGTTATCTATTCATCAGTAACTTGAGGGACTGTGTTGTGTCTGTTATATTAATGTTGCAGTTATTACTAGATAAAGTGGGAAATATACCTAGGTTGGTTTTATATTTTTAAGTGAACCTGTGCTGATGTGCTCTTGGGCACAGTGCAGAGTGTAATGTCCCTCTTTATGTGTTTTTTATTGATACAGTTTAGAATGATTACAGGTCGTTTTCAGTGAAAAAGGGGCCTCTTCCAGGAAGTCTTCCTGACTCAAAGTCATTCTGAATTCTGCAAGGGACATTTGGTGTGGACACAAGGTACATCTTGGTTTTCTTGCTGAAAACAAAGCATAGAAATTTCCAGATCAATGTAACCTCCACAGGTTAGAATACAATCCTACATTCTAGTACTGGTATCAGCATTCTTATTTGATAGAAGGCTGGTGGAATGGTTTTTGTTCATGATTTAAGGATCCAGAGATATTTGTGCAGTAAATGGGAGTATGTATTTCTAAGAAGTAAATTAAGACCAGAACCATGGTCCTGGCTGGGTTGTCTGTTTCCATAGCAATCCTAATTTCTCAGAGTGTCTTCTTCATAAAGTATGCTAATACCCGACCATGTGGCCTAATTTGTGGTTCAGAAAATTTGATCATTTTTTGTGTGGGTAAATCAATTCATTCAGCCCAGGGCATGAATTGGTTGCTTTGAAAAATAGCACATATTCATGAGATGAGACTGGAAGGGATACTCCAGCATCTCTATGCAGGCCTGTGGGATGACCATGAAAAGATGAGCCACCAAACACTAAGCCCTTATTGAGTCTTGTCAACTTCATGGAAAGCATGTTCTCAACTCACAGGTCATAGTGTGGCTTGACCTAAGCTTCACTTAATTTTCCCCCTAATAGTTGTTGTTGGTCTCATGCAACGTGGATTTGTGTAGAGGGTACCAGAAGCTAAATGACTCTGATGTTGATCCAGAAATAGACACCTCTTGCTTTCTGACCTGACCATGACCTATCTATTTTGGAGATGATCCAAAGTGTGTTTGTCATCTGATGTTGGCTTCACCAAGACTCTGACCCCATCATTTCCTGTTAAAAAGCCAGTACAGAAAATGCAAAATCACAAAAGGGTTAATCAGTCTAGTACAAAAAGCTGGAAACGTCTACAATCACAGCACTTGGCAGGCTTAGATAGGAGGATCAAAACTTCAAAACCAGCTTGGGCTATAGAAAGACTTTCAGCCCAAACTTGGTTTCATAGCAGGACCCTGATTTAAAAAAAATACAAAGAAACAACAACAACAACAAAAAACCACCAGACTTTAATGTTAAGCATAACATAACGGGGAAGCTAACTCTGATGAGAATATGAAATTCATTAAATAAATACATAGGGTAGCCTTTTTCTTCACTCCCCAGCAATACCAGCTACCACAGAGCTCACTGTTGTGATGGACGGTGTAAAGCAGAAGTTACTAATCAGAGTAAATGCACAAGTTAACATTTTCTGTTAAATGCCAAGCCACCTTATCAGTAGTCTTAATAGTAATGACTAGGAATAATTAATAAATATAGAAGATAATTTGCCTTTTCCAGTCATTAATATTATGTAGAAAGGTGCATATATATATAATGATTCTGTAGATCAATGGGATGTTTTCAGAGTGAGAGAATGTGAAGGCATTTTTGTCCATTTGACTTGTAAAATCAGTCAAAGCCGTTAAGTAAATAGCTCTTGTGAATATCAGCTAAAGCTGGACTAATACTGAGTATAAGAATTATATTTGTTTCAGAAGAATTACACTAATTTATATACAGATGCTATGTGTTCTTATTCTGCCTTTATTCTGACCAAAGATCTGTAAGTAAATAGCTCAAGATAGTATAATAAAAGATAGCTTGAAATGAAAATACAGAATTCCCAGTAGTAGAATGTGTGCGTGTGTGTGTGTGTGTGTGTGTGTGTGTGTGTGTGTGTGTGTTGGACAAATACTGATATTTGAGGACTGAAAAATCTTTAAGTTGAACTTTCGTGCCTTAAAAGCTACAATGGATTCAGGGTTCATGTCCAAGATATTCAATGGGATACAAAAACGTAAGTTCATTCTTAGGAGGAAGAGCTAGTTTTTCTTTTCATTTTTTCCCTTTCTTTGTTTGTTCTTTATGGGGCATTGCAGATATTTATTTTATTTTTTTCAAGCACTTTATTCCCATTATCTGAAGGATACATATGGGAAGGAAAGGATTCATGATTCTACATACTTACCTAACACCATTATTTTTCTGTATTTTTGTGGTAGCTGTTGCTTGATATGACTTGTGTATTTGTCTCTGGCTTAATTACATCACTAAAAAAGTTTGGAGTTATTGTTTCTGGAAAATGTTCCAGTATCCTATTTAGCCTCTTAGAACATTTGCAAAAAAAGCCATAAAAATCCTTGAAGAATACCATTTTTCCTCTAAGATCTCATCCATTCATGATATAGACCACATTAGTTAACACAGAGGATCCACGCTCTTCTATTTATACACTCAATACACTTGTACTTGACTAGATTGATGATTTCCCCCAAGAACACTAGTGGTGTTGATAGCGCCTTAGTGAGTCTTTCTTTTCCTTCTCAATCGTTGGTCTCATGATCCAAGTGAGGCTTTCAGGGGCTATTGGGCAGAGTGGGAAATAATTAATGAAGCTTTCATTGCATGATCTCTGAAGATGTGATGGGATCTCTGGGTAATGCATGCAGATTTATTTATTTACTTCCCAGTTTTAGTTGCTGTCATTGTTGATGTTATAAAGGAAGGTCTTCATTTTAGGATGATTTCCCTAATATTGCAATGATTTTTAAGACATGCAGCTAAGGAGTCTCATCATCATACTATCTTATTAGCCTTGGAAATTTTTCTAGCTAAATTGATGACATATATTTTGAAGTTACAAATATATATATATATATATATATATATATATATATATATATATTCAAACCTGTTTCTTTGAAGAGAGATTTAGCCCAGAAAATGGGGCTTCTTTATTTAGGTTTTATGAAAGGAGATTGAAATCTCTTTGCTTTTTTTTTTCCTCTTTTTTTCCTGACTATTCCACATTCTATTTAAACTCATGGATTTCTTTTTAAAATCATTTATTTACTTATGAGAGAGAAAGAGGGAAAGAGAGAGAACAGGTGCTCCAGGGCCTCCTGCCACTGCAAATGAACTCCAGACACATGTGCCATTTTGTGCATCTGGCTTTACATGCGTACTGGGAAATGGAGTCTTTGTAAGCCAACACCTCCAACTGCCCAGCCATCTCTCCAGCGCAAAAATCAAGGATTTCAGAAACATCTTTGTCTTTGTAGCTATGCAAGGGAAAGGACAGTTCATGAATTGACCAGAGTCCAGTATTTGCTCTTGAGTCAAAGAGTAACATGAGATGTGCCTGCTCTCCGGATATGCATCGACATCACAGAGTGGGAATATCAGGGAGAGCTTTCCATTATGACTGCCTAGAAACGAGATCGAGACTCTTGATAAATTTCCAGGATTGATTCCATCAGAGAAGAGTTAGCAAATGATTTTTTTCCCCTGGAGAAGCAACAGGATAGAAACAGTACCAGGGGTACCAGTGCAGATTCAGAAATAAGTGCAGGAGATGGGCAAACTGTAAGCAGTTATGCCTGAATGAAGTCATTAATTTAATGGTGAAAATAACCCGATCAGTCTAAAAATAGTTGCTTTGGTAATGCTAATCATAAAATCTTGCTAACCCAAGATATCCATAAAAGGGAATCCATCTCTCAGATATACAAAATCATGCACCTGTTGCTGTAAATAAGAGGTCTTATTAAGGATAAAATTCTCTTTTTGAGAAAGGAACCCTTTCACTTCCTTCACTGGGGGCACTGATGGTGCCTGAGAAACAAGAGAGCATGAAGCAACCAACACGTGTGTGGTGTCTGGGTGGGTTGTTTCTTGGGCACAATGCCCAGAGGAACAGAGAAATCAGGAGATTTGAGCAGCCTAATTAGAACTCAGCTCTCACATGTTCCCTTGCTGGTTGGGCTGTGGGAACAGCTCCTCAAGCACACAGAGAAGAGGTGTCATTTCACTACTAGAATCCACATATTTTCACAGGCTTCCAGGCAGGGTGAGAAGGAGGGCTAGATCAGAGAGAAGGAAGAAGCTGCATACAGTATCTCTAGGTGTGAATCATCTTGTGACACTGGGCTATTTTTATTCTCTCCCAGGGATTGAATTGAATCTTTGGAAGGGAACAGCTCTCTTCAGGAACTGCCATTTCCTTCTTGTATGAGATTAGTTTAGTGTCACAGGAAGAAATCCTACCATCATTGCTAAAACAAGCCGAAAAATACATACTGGAAGCCTTTCCCCTTGTTTCAGTTCTGAAACCCCTTAGCTGTATGATAAGTTTTGCAGAAGAGATCAGAAAAGCCTTCTGACTTTTGAACGTTGTGTTGCATCCTGAAGAAAGGAATTGGTTGGGAAGGAGTCGAAATAAAAGGTTATAATGGAAGTTTAGACCAAATATAAACTTTTTAAAAGTAATGTGACCAGAGATGTTCTTTTTTATTTTTATTTTTTAATATTTTATTTATTCATTGTCAAGCAGAGATACAGAGAGAGACACACAGAGAAAGACAGAGAGAGACAGAGAGAGACACAGAGAGAGAGAAAGAGAGAGATACAGAGAGAGACAGACAGAGAGAGAGAAAGAGAGAGAGAGAGACCAGGGCCACCACCTTGTGGCTCTGACACATGTGGGTCCTTGGGGAATTGAACCCAGGGCCTTAGGCACTGGAGGCAAGTGCCTTAACTGCTGAGCCATCTCTCCAGCCCGAGATTTTATTTTATTTAATTTTCAATTTTTTCACCCAGTTATACTTTTTTTAAAAGAAAGACAGACAAGAAAAGTGCTGGACGCTTCACTTTTCTAGCACCTGACCCCATCCCTCACTGTTGCTTTTCCACAAGCCCAAATCATAAACACCTGAGGCCATCCCCTATTCGCTGACTTCTCAGGGAGAGCTATTTTGTGTGTTTCAGGTAGATATCTTGCGATTTTATAAACCAGGTCATGGCAGTACATACCCAAAGAACTTCAAAGTCACCTGCAGCGTGTGTCTGTTCTGCTCTGTCATTATGCCAGCTATTTTCTGCCTATTACTGAGCAGCTGGGACTTCAGAAACAGCTGGATGCTTACAGTTCTTTTTTTTTCATTTTTTCACCCAGATGATTTATTATCGTGTAGAGACAGACCCAGTATGGAACAACCAGGAAGCATAATAGCAAAAAGACAAAAAAAAGTCTATTCTAATGCAACTGTTGTGTTAGAAATTGAATACAAGGACTAATCCAGACAGTCCATGGAAGAGGATATCCAACTGATCAGGGATGGAGAGGGGGGGACTTGGGAATTTGGGATAAGAACACATTGTTTGCCAACTGAATAATGTAACTCATTATGGACAATAAATATATATTAAAAAAAGAGAAACTAACAAGGAAAAAAATAATGTAACTCATTATGGACAATAAATATATATTTAAAAAAAGAAACTAACAAGGAAAAAATAATGTAACTCATTATGGACAATAAATATATATTTAAAAAAAAGAAACTAACAAGGAAAAAATAATGTAACTCATTATGGACAATAAATATATATTTAAAAAAAGAAATTGATTCAAGAAAATTAAGGGTGGTTGACTACTGTTCACTTTACAAATCTGTGGTCTCATACTGCATCCCCCAGTGTGCTTCCTAGCAAAGGGGAAGATTCTCTGACTTTGCAAAGGCCTCTCACATTATTCCTCAGGCTCCAGAAGCCGAGCTGCAGGGATGCATTTGTGTGCTGAAGGGGAGATGTCTGCTTCCCACAGGCAGGCACCACCTGAGCCAGCGCTGCCTAGAGAAGCCTCTCCCCCTTCTCACTCATCCATCTGTTTTTAGCTTGGTCCCTTTGTGACTGACTTCAACCCTGACTGGCAGACTGGAAACTCAAAGACAGGAATGTTTTATTAAGAGGATTTTCAGATTTGTAAGACTGGATGCATTTGGCAAAGAGACACATTTAATTTGGATGCTGTTTTGTTGGTTTCCCTACCCAGAGCTAAAATTAGATTTTTTTTTAATAAAAGGTACACAGACTTCTCTTCTTCACAGTCTATTCTTTCTGTAGACTTTTATCATGCTCAGGTGAGGTTAGGCTGAGCTTTATATCCAATGTCTAGATGTACTAAAACTTCAGAAAAGCTCATTGTAAGTAGAAGAATGTTTGAAATATGGAAAGATTCATTTTTAAACAAGTAATATTTTGCTTATGCCCATTGCTTTTCTTCTCTGAGACTACAATGTATGAATGGGTCGAGTTTCTCCTTGGGCTGTGAATTGCCTGGCTATGATATGATATGGTTCTATGATACTTTTAGTAAATTTTATCTTGTTTTCTGAAACGTGCTCTGTTTTTCCCTCACGTTTTTGTATAAACTGTGCAGTAAATTGTCCTCAATCCAGTCTGCCATATTTTATGATCTTTTTTTGCACAAATCAATAACAGTAGTCATTGTTCTCAAATGGATTTTGGGTAAAAATTATCTCCTCCTTATAATTCACAGAATTTACATGTGTTTTTTTCACTCATTCATTTCGGTGATATATGATTAAATTTTGATGAGCAGAAGGGGGAGGATCAGAGAGGAAAACATCTTAATAGAAATAATAAACATCTATTGAATTTTTAATAAAAATTTTTAAATACTTTATTTATTCATTTTTAATCAGAGATGAGAAATACAGATAAAGAGAGAGAGAGAGAGAGAGAGAGAGAGAGAGAGAGAGAGAGAGAGAGAGAGAGAGAGAAAACCAGGGCCACCATCTTGTGGGTACTGGGGAATTGAACCTGTGGCCTTAGGCACTGGAGGCAAGTGCCTTAACCACTGAGCCATCTCTCCAGCCTCCATCTATAGAATTTTAAACAGTAGTCATTAAAACATCTCATAAGAAATACCTCTAGGACCACCATCTATTCCCATAAGAGTATTTTCTTTTAAAACACTTAGAACTGCATAAATTCATAAATTGTGATTTACATGAAGAAAAAAGTTTCTTTTTTTAGCTCAATGCAACCACTTTTTGTTATTTGTAACAAAACCAAAATATCTATATCTTGGCAAGGCAAATGGAATGTAGGTGCAGCAAACTTCCAAGGCACCTTCTGTCTGTATTAATGAGATTCAACAGGTATGTGCTCAAGACTTTGTTTATTTTTAGGTAAAAGCTCAATTCTTTTTCTCTTGGACATAAGGCTTTCACACTGAAATCCGGTGGCTATAGGATATTTAGCTCTTTCACAGTCTTTGCTTTAAGAGCAGCTGGGTCCTTTCCTGTGAACTGTATCTTAAGGACTACTTTGTATTTGGAGTGTTTTAGAACTTGAATTCAGAGTCCCTAGTTTGAGTTTTCATTTAGGCCAAAGAAACATTATCTTTAATTGAAGTTGTTTCAGCTTGAAGCCAAAACAGGTCGGTTTGGCATTCTGAAGCTTTGATTCAATTCTGCCTCGTAAAGCCATTAGAATCAATTGCACACTGAGTTCTCTTTAATTTGGAGATTTTTCAGTTTCTCTCAATTGTGTCAGGGAGCTACCTCTAATTGTAAAAACATTATCTTGTGGTACTTTTATGTTCTACTTTAGTAAACTACAACTATTTCTTTTGTCTTAGAAATATAACAGTCTTCATATGAAGTGCAAATGCAGCCATGTTTTATCCAAATTCTTCAAAATAAACATTTTCCCTGCATCGTTCTTTGTATAGGTATTTGCAGACCAGAAAGTGTGTATTAGCCTAGTAAATTGTCCACCACCTAGACAATATTTGAAGATAATTAGACAAGTAGTTGAGTTCCTCATTAGTGCTTATATGATGGAGGCAATGACCTAGAAGTTTTTGTTACTATTGGCCATTAGAGATGGAAAGGCTTGCCTTTATGTATAGTTTCTGAAATGAGCTGCAAGTAATGAATGCCAAAAATGTTCTGTATGGTTCATTTGGAATTACTTCAAAGGAGAGCACACGCATTTAAAATGCATCTTAACATAAACAGAGTGTCATTTGATTATGTGAGATTGCATTAGCTAGATTGTTTCGTAGTTATTAAAGACATTTGAGAAATACAACATTATCAATATCTTTAGCAATTTTTAATGCATTAAATAGCCTAAAATGCATTGTGGATGCTCTTAGAACAGACTTAGATAATTTGAAAGTTTGACTCCCAGAAAGTTTTGTTACATTCTCAGAAGAAATGTCTCTTTATGTATACATTAGAAGATGATTGTTCATTTCACCTAAGTATCTTTACTTTTATTTTGGATCTTTTGTGATGTCGATATGAATTCCTTTTTTCCCCATGACACTATGTAAGCCTTAACTAATGACTCCTGCGAGAAGTATTATTAAGCCTTATATTAAAAATAGAAGGAGCCAAAAATTTTCCATGTTGATCCCTAGGTAAGTTAAATTACAAACAGATATTTGTGCTTTTACTGAACATTTAAAGAAACTTCTCAGTAGTAATGAATTCCTACTTCTTAAAATGTTCAAACACATTGTTTGACTAAGTACTATATTTACTACAGTCTGGTAGTGTGGTTTAGCAAAACAGAGGGATTTTCCATGAAGAAGTAAACCACTTGATCTTCAAAGAATAGTATTAAAAGCATCTCTTAATAAAACTCTCACCAGAAAGATAGTTTCATGGCAAGGATTCAAAGACAGTATTCTAGGGATTTCCAGGGCATGTCCTGAAACTATAGGCAACTTGAATGAATCAGTCTCATTAAGAAAAAGTTCATATACTTCCTATGTGGAATGTTGTCACTCCTCCTATGATTTATATCACATCACTGGTCAGATGTGAGTTACCAGTAGAGAGGGTTTTACTATTAAAGAAAATCATCTCTGTTTTAATTTTGACAGTTTCTACTTCTCTCCTTAGTTCTAATTATAGGCAGTTCTTGGATTTCTAACAACAGATTATAAGAACAACATCAAGATCGAGTAGTTATTAATAATTAAAATTTATCTTCATATATTTGTATGAGTTACCATACTACAAGATACTAGGTAACCGTGTCTGCATTTAGCCTGCTAACGTCATCAGATTTTAATAATTAGTTAATTTTTAGAGATGCCTGGGGGGGTGAATGCAGCTGAGAGCTGGCTAAGGGAGTCACTTGGCCTGAATTTGTCATTGTTCATCTCTACTAGAACCATCAACATATTTGTGCTTAAAGCTCTTTGCCTGTTTATTTGTTTGCTTGTTTATTTTTTAATTTCTTTACTATTTCTCAGCTACTCAGAGGAGAAAAGTATTTACATTTATCCTTATGCTGTGGTACTGGGATTTTTTTTTTTTTTGCAAGTAACCATTGGGTTGTATTTTGGTTCCAGACAATTAAATTTGCTTATTCAACATCAAGGTATACATCTGTTCTCCCTTGATTGGTTAAGAAGATTATTAATACATGTTCATTATTTGTGGTGAAGTTTTGTTTAAAGGAATCTAATACATAACTGAAAAATGTATCTTCATACTAGTAGAACCTAAATGACCTCTTTACCCTGGCTTGTGTTGTTACTCAGTGACATTAGAGACCAGGGAGGGGGGCTATGGTGATTTTTATGCATTTCAGCAATTTAAGATGTGATTTGTGCCTTAATATTGAGGAGGCTGAGGACCTTGTTTGCTAATTGCTTCTGTAGATGCTATGTAATCACTTCCATATATTTTCAAAAAGTGCTGTTGAAGCATGTTTGCCTTAGGACAGGAATAAAGTAATGTTATAATTGGAATATACTGATTTCATGTGACCATCATTATTGTGTGGAGTGCTTCTGAGCAAGAGCAACAGTTATTGTAATAACATCCTGAGAGTTATCTTAAAAACATTTTACTATAATATTACAAATTATATTCTTAATACATAAAATAGAGAAAAAAGATGGGAAAATTACAAATTATATTCTTAATACATAAAATAGAGAAAAAAGATGGGAAAAGGTAATTTATTTGTCTTTTTCCAATTCTTTTTCTCTATGTATTTTTTATACTATCTCATTATAATTAGAACATATTTATAATTTAAACTATTTTTTCTTCACTACGTCCATAGTTTTTCTTTAGTGCTGCTACATTCTGTTGTATTTTTCTTTTCTTGCCATGATTGCTTTTGCCTATACTGTATTTTATTCAATTAGTGTGCATATATATATATATATATATATATATATATATATATATATATATATATATATATATATGGACATTCCAGTGTGGCACACAAAAATTCTCTCATTTATCTTCTTTTTCAAATATAAATGTAATGGTGACAAACACTGTCGTGCATATACTATTTGCATTGCTTTTTATACATCTCTAGGCTTGCTTCCCAGAGAAAGTTTCTGAATTAAAAATAAAGACATTTTAATTTCAATAACTGTATTCTTGATAATACGATGCAATATATTAGTAATGAATCTAGCAGGGCAAGAGATAACTTCCGAAAGTTATTTGTTTGCAGTGTCTGCAGGTAAGCAACATGAATCATTTCAATCTTACCAATAATGGGATGTCTGTATGTTGACCTCAGCTTTGCCTGCTCGTAGAGCAGATTGGCTTAGGTGATAAATGTTGCTTGAATGTCCGATGACACAGTGGTTTAGACTAGCGTTCTCCTTTTCTGTAGCAAAGAGTCGCCTGTTCCTTTTCATTTGGCTCTTGGAGATCAGGTTAATCACATGCCTGTCTTGCTGCTCATCTTAGCTCAAGATCTGGCCTTCAGCGACCTCATCTCTCTTTATTCTCCTATCGCTGTGCTTTGATTCATCCTCAAAGAGCACAGCTTACTGGATCTCATAGTCTCTGTCTTGTGAGTGGCTTCATAGGAATTTCTCTCTCACATTTTGAATACCAGGACACAGGCTTAATCCCTAGTTCTTTTCTCTATTATTTTCCTATCCTTCAATTCCTTTTCTTCATACAACTTTTCACTGACTTGATGTCTTAATACAAAGGAGCAGTGAAGAATGTATTTCTCTCTACTTGTTTCTTTTTGGCATAATATGTGGTGTGTGTGTGGGGGGGTATGTATATAAAAGCGCAGATATGCTTGCAGGAGGCATACAGAGGTCTGAGGAAAACATTGGATGTCTTTCCTCTGTTGCTCATTAGTATATTTCCTTGAGACAGAGCCTCTGAACTTTTTTAAAATTATCTATAATTAGATACATTGAATGAGCAAATAGTGAGTTGATCTCCTCATTTCCCCAATTTCCCTCTTCCCTGTCCCCAATCAGCTGGATATCCTTCTCCATGGGTAGTCTGGATCAGTCCATGTGGTAGGGGGTTATGAATAGCCTAGGACTTTGAAATGCATTTTTTGTTGTTGTTTCAACAAATCTTTATTGTTCCTCTTCTGTTAGGTACTGTTTTAAATAATTAAGATATATTTATAAGTGAAACATATACAAAATCCATATTCGTCATAAAGATAGTCCAAAAATAAGTGCAGTCCCTAAGTCAGAATATAATGTGAGACAGTAAGTTAGTGGGAAACCATCACAGTATGGAACATCAGATTATTTTTTCTGTTCCCAAAATGGTTTTTTCTTTTTTATTTATTTATTGCTCATAAATACATACGTTGTATGAGCACTTGTGATGGTACCTTCATTTCCTTCCTTCCTGCCCCCAAACCGCTGAGAACCCTCCTCAGTGGTATTCCTGGAGTAGTCCATGGGATAGCAGGTAATTGTACAAGAAGTAGCCATTTTTTTTTCTTTGTGTGTTATTGTTTAGTGGGCAATGTCTCTGGATATTCTCCCCCACCACGTTTTTACATCATTCTTCCCCCTCTTCTGTAAAGTTCCCTGAGTCCTGGTGGGTGAGTTTTAAGTCTGCTTTACTGTTGAGATCTTAAGAGTCTCTGGGTTTCTGCTTTGGGCTAAGTTGTGTATCTCAAAGGTGCTGTCTTCAGCACCCTTTCATAGGTTATCTGAAAGCCCCACAGGACTGGGCTAAGAAGTACATGGCCATCTTCAATTGTTCCTGTGGGTCCTGAGGATTCAAATTGTCCTTCTCAGGCCCTTCCGTTTATGGCTTACACTCTGATATGCTGAACATCTCTCCAGTCCTACTTTCTTTTCACCACCATGGAACTGAAAGATCAAGCGTACCAGACTCTATCCTGGTTAGAAGATTTCTGCTGCAGAGAATTTTATAGGGTTTTCTTGCATTCTTATTGTAGTTGTCTCTAGAAATAATATGAGCGATTCCTGGCAATATTCTTTTTTTAAAAAATGTTTTACTTATTCATTTTCAATCAGAGAGAGGGAGAGAGAGAGAGAGAGAGAGAGAGAGAGAGAGAGAGAGAGAGAGAGAGAGAGAGAGAGAGAGAGAGAGAACCAGGGCCACCACCTTGTGGGTCTGGCTTATGTGGGTCCTGAGGAAAATATTAAAAATATTTTATTGCTGGCAATATTATTGAAGAATAATCTCTGCCCAATTTCCTGGGCTTAACATTTCATAGAAAAACACTTGGGCACTAATAATTAGATTGTCATTCTTTCATCATGGTGGTTATTTTCAAATTCTTTTCCAAGTTCTAGTGAAAGATTTCTGGAATTTTTTAAAAATGTAGCTTATGGTAAGTTCTGAGTGCCAAACTCCTTATTATAGTTTTTTTTTTGTCTTCTTATATTGTATTGTCAGTTTGGGGGAATTTTCAATTTAGTTAAAGCTGGATCCATTTTTTTTTTCTGGAGAGACCTTATAAAAATAAATAGAAAATTTCTTTTTCCTTTTAAGAATTTGAGTCAACTTATATTAATTGTGGAAAGTCTCCCAGCTACATTTCTTCTAAGTGAACCTTGCTTTTCAGAGAAAGGTCTTGACAGCCTAAGCCGTAGCTCTGTTATTTCAGGTTTAGTTATGTCACTAAGTAGGTATCAAAGTTAGAAGCTTTTTCACAGCTTCTGAAAATGAGCAAATAAAGAAGTGAAGACATTTTAACCTGAAAATGAGATATATAAGTTATGAAAAATGCTTCCACTTTTTAAAAAAATATATATTTATTGTCCATAATGAGTTACATTATTTAGTGGGCAAACCATGCGTTGTTATCCCGACTTCCCCAATTCCCCCCTCCCCATCCCTGATCAGTTGGATCTCCTCCTCCGTGGGCTGTCTGTATTAGTCCTTGTGGCAAGGGATCCTGGAGAGCCTACTACTCAGCCCGGTCTTCCTGGCCCAAGTGTGTTGTTACTGATGGGTGCCATGCCTCTGGATCGTCTCCCCCACCACGGCTCTCACAATCTTTCCCTGAGTCGTGGTGGGTGAGTATTAAGGCTGCTTTAAGGTTGCGAGCTTAGGGGTCCTTGTGTTGAAAATCCTTGGTTTCTGTCTCATTGGCCTCTCCTGTGTTGATTGAATGGCTGTGGTTATAGGTCCCTTGTTCCTCTGTCATTGTCTGCTGGGTTCCCTATGGATCCTCTCTGATATGACTGAAACATCACTGCCTATGTTGGACATTGACTTTTGTTCTCCAGCAAAGTTATGCCAGCTGTTAAACACAGGAATGCATCTCTGTTTATCAGTTGCTCATAAGGCTAAGGAATCCACCAGGTATCTAAGATCTTGACATCTCACCTTATATCTTTTCAAGATCCCTGAATTCAAGGGTAAATTCCTTTCACTGTGGAACTCCAGAACCCAGTCCCAGTGCTAAGAACGTTTTCCAATCTCATTGCTCACACTTCACCAATAAGACAAGAGTTCAGTTGATCACATAGTTCTAGAAGAGTTTTGATTTTTTGTATGTGATTTTTTTTATTTGTGTGTGTGTGTGTGTGAGAGAGAGAGAGAGAGAGAGAGCGAGAGAGAGAGAGAGAGAGAGAGAGAATGAGTGTGCCAGGGCCTCTAGGCACTGCCAATGAGCTCCAGATGTATGTGCCACTTTGTGCATCTGGCTTAAGTGGATACTGAGGAATTGAACCTGTGTCCTTAGGCTCTGGATGCAACTGCATTAACCATTGAGCCATCTCTCCAGCCCTAGAGTTTTTTTTTTTCAATACGTCTATTTCAAAAACTATTTATGGCTTCAGAGCTTCCAGATTTATTTATTTTTTATGTTGCTGAAATCTACCTACCAGTATCCTAGATATGATAAAACCAAGAATAGAGGGTAAACTCCAGTTACAATTTCTGAAGTGCTGAAAGGTTTCAGTGTTAAATTAGTTTACCCATTATGATGTATTCCAGTGAGCATTTGCTATGCTTCAATACCCTCCAGAAATGAATGATTTCAGAGGTTGGAAATTTGAACTGGCTTTACTTGTGTTTGTTCTTTTAGGTTCATCAGAGCTCTCATCTGTGACTATAATCATCAGAGAGGCATATTCCTGGATTATTAATCCCAGATGGCCTTAAACAATACCTGAGAATTGATAGATAAAACGGTGTATTTTCCTATCCGGTGGATTTCTTGGCATGGAAATGGGCTTCAAAATGAGCTAGAGAGGGTGGACCTGGTGAATACTCGCTTCTTTGCCTGCAATTCTTTGTCTCTGTTAGGTTCCTGTTTTCCAAACAAATTCCATGGCCAGTAAGTTTCAGAGCTTTCAGAGGTAGAGATATAGATTTCACTTTATGATGAGAGGAACTATGAACTATTCTTGTCCACTTTTTCAGATGTGACAATTTATTACCGAATTTCTTCTCATGAAGAATTTACTCCAGGGCAAATACTCAAATTGCCCTTCTATGTAGACAGAATGCATGGAAAGAGAGTCACTCACCTTGGCCCAACCTTCTACCTCTCTTCCTCAGTGACCCTTGGGACATTTATAGACTCTATAGTCTATGTGTTTTTGGAGGTATTATTTTATGAGATGTGTTTTAAAAGGATCACTTTTAGGTTTTAGTTTGTAATTTTTTTCCTGAGCAAATCATAAGCTCAGAGGAATATAGGACTCAGGGTGTCTTTTGGTAATGGTTTTGTTTAGGAGTACACACACAACATTTTTAGCTAAACTGTAGATTTCTCTGGCTGTAGAATTTCATATATGATATACTTGCTTGTGGCTATTTGTGACTTTTTTAGTTGTTTAAAATAATTGTTAGGTGTTTAGAAATGTTTGTGTTAGTAAACTTTTGCTACCTCTTTGTGCCTTGAACTTGAGCCCCAAACATTTCTTTCTTCTGTGAACATAATGTGGGATTTCATTAAAAAATGCATGTCTAACTTCATATGTGGGGAATGTGAATTTCATCGGTTTCATTGGCTGTAGGTTATACATCATCCTAGCTAATTAAAATGTATTGTTTGATGTCTGTTAAATGCAGTGTCAATCTTATAACAAGATTTCAGGTGATTTTAGTCATTTTCAATAACTAACTATGGGCACACATGGTAGTTCTGTGTAAATTTGAACTTCTCTGTGATGAATGCATTGTTCCTCCTAGGACAAATTAACTGAGATTTTCCTTTTTTATTGCTTATGAAGAATCAACTTGAGAATTACTCTATCCTTTTGTCTCTCATGGTATGATGATGTATTTTCAAATATACTTGCTAGCAAACTATTAACCAAAGTCTGAGACTTTGCAACATGTAATAAGTGAAGCAGAAAAATCTAGTTATTTTTAAAGGGTCTTCTCTCTACTGATAGGTGACAGAAGCCCCTTATCGTTCATGCTTTCATTGACTAGACATGTAATTTTCTCCTTTCCTTCCTATAGTTTAAAAAGTTGAGTGTTTTGCTTTGATCTATAAATGATTTTGATTGCTTCCTTTGTTATATTGGATTTGCATACCTGAGAATTACCTTTTCATTTCCAAATAGGCATTAAATAATAAGGCCAAAACTTTGGAAAATATTCAGATCCTTTAATAACAAAATAAGCAGATATCATCATGTATTAAATTTCTCATGGAGCCAAATCTCTATACACATGAGGAAAAAGAGTTTTCTTAATGTGCTTGCAATATATATATATATATATATATATATATATATATATATATATATATATATATATATATATATATATATATATTATTGAAACACCTTTGCACCTGGCATTCTACAATGGTGAATTCAACAAACCATGAATGAAAAATATTTGAAAACAATTCCATATGTACTGATCATGCACAAACCTTTTATCCCTAAACAAGACAGTATAACAACTCTTTTATAGCATTTACATTGTATTATAAGCAATGCAGCCATTATTTAAACTATATGAGAAGATAAGAGTTATGGGCATATCATGCCATTTAATGTAAGAGACTTTAGCATTCAGAGATTTGGGTATCTGAGTGGCATCCTGAAATTAAACACCTGTAGATATCAATGGTAGATTTCACTTGAAATAAACATACATAGTTTTCTTTATACTTGTCAGAAACTAACATAGCCCTAACATGGTGTGCTTTCTTTCACTTGAAGTTTCTTTATCAGGGTGTAGGGGAACGTCATGAGAAGTATATCACCGAATTTAATAGCAGGAGAAAAGAGTAGTCCAAAATTACATCATAAATTCATTTTCTATTTTATTGAACATTTGGCTAGCTTTTCAGTTAGATACACATGGCATATGATAGCACGTTTCTTTGTGCCCTTTGTGGTTGGTAATATCAAAGTGAGAGGAAAGAAGTGATAAGGAGGAAGTGATAGGGACACAGAGCTTTGCACAAAGAAAATGAGGAAACACTTCTATCTTCACTTATTGATGGGATCTTTCGATGAGTTGGTCATGTCAATGCAAAATGTGAGAAATTGCATTCCATGGGCAAATAAAAAGGTAAAAAATTCTCAGGACACTTGTTCTTATGGTGTGGTCATCCATATTGGATGTCCTGTTCCTGAGGTTTTCTATGATTAGATCAGTGACATTCAATACTACTACTCACCAGAGACTTTGAAGTCACAGAAGTAGTAGGTGAATTCTGACAAGGCAAACCCAAACACGAAAATTGAACTCATTATCTGGTTAGGATTTTTTAAATGGCTTCTGAATTTGTCTTGGAAAATGTCAAGATTGTACAAAACTCTTTATTAATTATTCTTCTGCTTTAGAGTACACTCCAAGGCTATTTTTCTGTTTTGTTTTTGCTTCTGTTTCTGTTCACTCTTCATGGTGTTTTTGATCCATTCATATTGTTATGTGTCTACGTTTCCTGGCCTTGCATTGGGCTTACCCATTTATCTCTTGAGGGATATCTAGTCCTCCTTGCTTTGCAAACTGAAGTGTTTTATTTATTTATTTGAGAAAGATAAATAGAGAAGGTGAAAGAGAGGCACAGATGGGGAGGGAGGAAGGATGAGTGAGCAGGAGAGAGAGAGAAAGAGAGAGAGAGAGAGAGAGAGAGAGAGAGAGAGAGAGAGAGAGAGAGAGAGAGAGAGAGAGAATATGAAAGTGAGTGAGGTACTGCAAAATCAAATCTGGGATTGTATGTTTTCTAAGCAAGCACCATTATTCACTGAGCCATCTTCCCAGCCCCCATCCTGCTTTAATGTTTTTTATCCTCCCATTAAATGTAGCTTTTAGTACCCCCTTCTAATTGTGTATGGCTTTAACCTAAATTTCATTGTTTTGCTACTTGCTATATGACTTACATAGATGGTTTCTCAGTAAACTCAAAATGAAACCCAGTATGCTTTATCAGTGGTATAAAAAAGATGTAATTTTGGTTGAAATCTTTGTCATTAATTTACGATGCAGAGTTTCTATGAGTATCGAAGTAAAATTATTTATTTTTAAAACCAGTCAAGTTCAGAATAATTTTTTTTCTGAAAGGAAATTCAAATTAAGTATGCATACTCTTTTCTTTTCCTCCAGAGATCACTTGTATCTCAGAACCATTCTGTCAGTTTAATGGCTACGATGACGTCACTACGTACATGCATTTGACTCCTAAATACCCCACTGGCTGTCCAATAAAGTCCATCCTTGGTTTAAAGACACTAGAACATTTACATGGATTTTAGTTAGAAAAGTTGGTAAATAGAATGAAAAGTTTAATGGTAAGCTTTTTGAGGCTTTGTTTTAAGAGACAATTCATTGCAAGTTAATTAATTAGAGGCTGTATTCAACAAGAAAGTCCACTGAGGCAAATTGACGAAGACCAACATTGTCCCTACTACATTTTGTAGAGCTCCAAAAGTGATGCAATGGGAGCTGAAAGTTTTCTTCTAAAGTTTTCTTGTAACCCTCTGGAATTAGCCTCTTGAATCTAAAGCACATTTACAGCTCTGCTTTATCCCTGCCTTCTTTCTCTCTCTCTCTGATGGTTTTATTTCTTCATTTTCCATCTGTCACTCTCTTCTTCCCCTCACTTCCTCTCACTCCACTCTCCTCCCAGTCTCTCTTCTCCCCTCCTGTCTCTCCTCTTTTCTCTTCTCTCCTCCCCTCACTCCCCATCTTCCCTTTCTTCTTCCCCTCTCTCTCTCTCCATCCCTTCTTTACCTCCCACCAGGACGACCCTCCAGGATGTGCTTGAACTGATCATCAGATGGCATTTTTTCCTGCTGTTCTGCTTTGATTGTCTTAACTCTGACTTTTTGCTTTTCTAGCACAGAAATCTGAGGAATATTTCTGGAGCAGTTCTGCGTCCTATACCCTGGCAGAGTTCCTAGATCTGGTCCCAGTGGGATTAATGTTTTAGAATCTGGCTCAAGATCTTTGTAGTATCATTCAGTGTTTTTTTTTAACTAAAAGAACTCTAGCTGAATACATCTCCTTAAAATATTTTGCTAAAAGGCTTGACCACTAACCACTGTATGGATTTTGTAAATAGATATACAGATGTCCCTGTGTGAACTTATGCACTTGTGTGTATTTTTAAAAAATATTTTATTTATTCATTTTTCAAGGAGAGAGAGACAGAGAGAGAGAGAGAGAGAGAGAGAGAGAGAGAGAGAGAGAGAGAGAGAGAGAGAGAGAGAGAGAGAGCACCAGGGCCACTACCTTGTGGGTCTGGCTTATCTCTCCAGCCCAACACACTTGTGTGTATTTAGAACGACACATACAGCTTCAAAGAAACAATTAAGCCCCACACCATGTCCCTCTTCTCCACCAATAATAGTTTCTTCCACTTATCCATAGTTTGAGTTCACTGACTGTAGTGTCAGAGACTCTATTTCATTCTCTCTCATGATAAACTAATCACAGCATTATTTAGCTTTTTCATGATGAAATAACAATTAGGCAGATGGTCTAAGTCTTCCAAACCCAGGCTAGTCTCTAGTAGACCAGTTGCCCTCATAGGTGGGTGAAGGAAAGGAAGAACAGCAGGGGAAAGAGGGATAGACTGGATGGGTTGTCTTGAGCATTAATAAAAATGGCCACTTATTGTTATCTTTACAACGGTTTTAACAAAGACTTAAAAAGGGAGAAAATTGATTTGCTGGCTCATGGATAATTAAGAATAGTATGAAGTCTTCATAATTTGATAGTCCACTGATCATAAGATTTAAGAATAACTGAGGGTGTGGTGGCGCATGCCTTTAATACCAGAACTTGGGAGGCAGAGGTAGAAGGATGGCCGTGAGTTCAAGGCCACCCTGAGACTACAGAGTGAATTCCAGGTCAGCCTGGACTAGAGTGAGCCCCTACCTCGAAAATCCCCCCCCCCCAAAAAAAAAAAAAGATAATTTTTGGGCTGGAGAGATGCCTCGGCGGTTAAGGCACTTGCCTCCAGTGCCTAAGGCCCTGGGTTCAATTCCTCAGGACCCACATGGGCCAGACCCACAAGGTGGTGGCTCTGGTGCTCTCTCTCTCTCTCTCTCTCTCTCTCTCTCTCTCTCTCTCTGTATCTCTCTGCTTGAAAATGAATAAATAAAATTAAAAAAAAGAATAACTGTTACTACCATATAGTATAACTCACTCATTTAACCTTTGCCAAATACTCAGTGAGTGTTTGTAATATGTAGACCATGGATATGTCCCCTGCATACATGAGGCACACTGTGGATTTGGAGCATGTCGGACACTATGTCTGCTGCATTTATGAGGAACGTTGCTGATTTATGACATGTAGATCACTATGTCTGCTGCTTGCATAAGGCAACTTCTTGATTTCAGTGTTTATACACGCTGAAGTCATTGTCATTAATTTATAAATCCACCCACTTAAAACCTTGTAGTACTCACTTGTTAGACAACACACATTGGAGTTACTTAGAAAGAACAATCAATAAGATACTTTCTCTCCTCTGAGCTTCTAGTCTTGAGAAAGATATGGACACCGGAATGCATGATGATAGATACTAATGAGAGTCATGCTTCCAGCCACAGCAATCCAAAACTCACTGCTAGTATTTGGCATTTCTTTTTATATTGGACCCTTACATAAAGTTTGCTTCAGGAAAGAAATTGATTTAGTTAGCTCAACCCATTCCATTGTATTGAGATTTTTATTTAGGGAAAAATACAAATTTTGATCTTAAAGTTATTTTTATTTTAAATTGATACAATATGCATTTAGATTTTTTTTGTTTTAATACCTTTTGAATGGGTTATTTGTTTTTGCCATTTTTTTTCTTTGAACAATGTTTTGTATTGGGAAAATGATTTTACGGTCTGTGTCTAGCAAATTCTTGGGGATAGTGATTGAATTAAGTGAAATCAGAAACATTCTGACAAATGATGACATATTTTCTTTAGATAATTGTAATCAGGTATTGATGTTGATTATAGAGGATGTCTCTGTTGCTCTCTGTCATTTCTTCTTTCTCTCATTGATATATTTTACTTTGTTCACAAAGATAGTTCTAGTAACCTTTCAGCATGTGTCTCCTGCAGAGAACAAAAGCAAAAATTAATAGTGGATAGATTTAACAATGGTCAAATTCCACTTCCTCTCTTCTTCTAGGAAATTGAATTAAAGGAGAAAGTAGCCAGTCTGCGAATGTATTATCTGTTTTTCTAGCTCTTTCTAAAACACAACACATCAAGTCCAGTTAAGTAATAAGATTCTTCTCATAGGTATTTCCTTGGAAGCATTTTCTCATTCAAGGTTCTGCTCTTGTCATGCAGGATGGCTTTTCAACAAGGTACTTGTGTGTTAATCTCTTAAGCAGAAGAAACGTTGTCTAGCAACTATAGACTAGTGTCTGATACAAGTCTGAGGAAAGGTCCGACCTCCTGTTTTGTGGTTATCACTCGAGTTTTCTATCTGAATTAGAGCAGGAAAGCTGATCTTAGTCTACTTCTTTGAAGAATATTACCTAGTCTTAGTTAATTTTATCTTGCTTTCCTGTCCCACGATGTCTCTCCTTCTGGTTCTAAATGTTGCTTCTGTGTAGCAGGTGGGGACAGAACGGCAGACATAGTGAGATTAAAGCATGCCACCAAGAAGGTGGTACACATAGAGTGCTCAAACTGGGCACTGGACACTCAATAAGGCTTTGGTATTAATTCATCACTGGGATTACTATTCTCACCACTATATTTGCTTTTAGGGGCGTATCTCAAAGTTAATTTCAGAGAGAATAGTTGGACCATTTCTCACCATTCCCCACAATCATTATCAATAGGAACATTTAACCTTTGAATATAAAAAATTATGAGTTAGAGAAAGACAAAATTATTCCAAATATTTTTTGTGACCTTGATGTGTACAAATGGTCTTGAAGTATGTTCAGGTCTTCAGGAATTTTCTATTGCTGTTTTACTAAATACAAGACATTTAATGGCTTGAAACAGTACAAGCTTATTACTATCCCATAGTTATGGAGGTCAGAACTTTTAAAGTGAAGGGGTCTGGTCTCTCTGGGAAAGTAGTTGTTTTCTTTCTTTTATACCTTCCTCAGTATCTAGTGTTCTCTTTCTTCTAGGCAGTGATCACATCACTCCTACCTCTTGTGAGGACCCTTGAGATTGTTTTCGGTTCCATCCAGTCGATACAGGATAATTTCCCTATCTCAAGAGGTCCTTAAATAATCATTCATGAAAATCACTTCTTGCAGGTTTGGGGCACCAGGGTAAGGACACGGGCATCTGTGGGATCCATTGTACCTGACAGAGCATCAGTGGAAACCATGTTACTAGTTGTGTGGGATCCCTGATCCTTAGATCTGAAAGGTACATCAGGTCAATCCTTTCATAAATGAGAAAATTTGAACAATGGGGGAAGAATTATATCACCTCACACTAAACCCAAGTCTTCAATCCTGAATGGCTGGTTTTCATTTCTTAACATGGTGCCCTTGGCTATTAATTGGCTTTTATTAAGATATGTCATTATACATTCCAAATAGTGTTGCTAAATGGAATTGGAGGCCAATTTGGAATCTGAAGTGAGTCACCCCTCTTGAACTTCAATTTTGATACATTGAAGAAGAGAAGGAGAGTTGGCCGGGCGTGGTGGCGCACGCCTTTAATCTCAGCACTTGGGAGGCAGAGGTAGGAGGATCTCCGTGAGTTCGAGGCCACCCTGAGACTCCATAGTGAATTCCAGGTCAATCTGGACTAGAGCGAGACCCTACCTCCAAAAACCAAAAAAAAAAAAAAAAGAAAGAAAAGAAAAAAAATAACAGGAGAGTTGGATACTTCAAAATTAGATCAGTGCCTTTTTTGTTAAAAGAAAACTACCTTATGGTTTTCCCAAAAAGGCCTATTAAATGTATAACTATTATTTCAGCTGAAATTGTGTACTCCTACATTTTTCCTCATAAGGAAAAAAAAATATGAACCTTGTGAATCTTTTTTCATTCAGGCCATGGGTAAGAAACATCCATGCTAAACAGGTTAAGCTATTGACTTTTATGAATAGAATTTGTGCTGTTGCTTATTTGATGAACTGTGATAGGTTGCTTAGAACAGATGAACATAGTGCCATTTGATTTCCGACATTTCATTTCTGTAAAAACACAAAGGATGTTGTTGCCGGTTAGAACGTGTTCTTATGAACAATCTACATTTTTTTTGTGGTCCTTACCCAAAGAAAACTTGGAAACTGGATCCCTGTCTCTATTTTGTTACTTTCTGAAATTCGAAAATTTATAGTCTGCAGCCAACCTATTCAATCATCTGGTTGTTGTTTTATTTGCTGGGCTGAATTTCAGAAGGTGACCTGCAACATAGGTGATTGATGTTATCATTCATATTCACCAGACATTTCTAAATCACCTACCCCAAGAAGAGAAGGTTTCCTAAGCTCCTCCTGTATCCTGAGGACTGTGCCAGAGATACTGTGATGAATTAGACAGCCTTTTATGGGGGGGGGTGTGTGTGGGGAAACCATCAACTTCAAATTACATTTTAAATTTTGTTTCCAGGGCTGGAGAGATGGCTCAGCAGTTAAATTTTGTTTCCATTTCGTCCCTTCACAAAAACAAGGCCAATACTTAGCCCTTTGGAGCCCGTTTCCTTGTCTCTGAAAGTGGGAGAGAGATTTATGCCACAGGGCTGCTAGAAGTTCACTGAGATAACGCGTTTGAAAACACTCAATAACAGTGCCAGATACAGAGCCTGGCTTTCATAGATCTTAGCTTCCTTCTTCAAAGAGGTCAGTCTAGGAGAAAAGGTGCAAAGTCTATATATAACTGTAGTACGAGGCGAGAGTGATAAGTAGAATAGGGTTCAGATAAAGAGCTGTTGAGTTCAGAGAAGAGCAATGCTGCAGGGATCAGAGACAGTCCACTGGGGCATCTTTCCAGCATTGTAGCTATTAGAAGATGAACAGGATAGCAGCCCTGGGTGCTTTGCTCCTGTTGCCAGATCTCCCTCTATCTTCCTTTCTATCCATGTCTTCTCTATTGTCCTGCGCCTCACTTTCTGGGGCTTGTCCCTTTCAATGTGACTTCTGTGCCTGTTAGCTTGTCATCAAAGCTTAATCTCCCCTGCAAGGGCTCTCTGTCTTTCTGCTGTCATCCCCCTCAAAGGTATGCGTAGGGTAAACAGAATGATTCTATTTGTATTATAAGGGGAAAGTCATATTTTGCTCCTGAAATAGCTTCTGGCAGTGAGTGAGGGCCTCATGTGGTTGCTTTGTGGAGACCTAGTTTTGGGAAAAGGTCTTGATGGGGTCATTTATGTTGTTGCATGAAACTCTGATTTTGCTATATGTTAAAAAAAAACCCTATTATTGGTAGATTTTGGTTTTCACTTTATAATGTGTGGTGCTGGAAACCCTGTCCCTGACCGACAGTTAGATCCGGTACTGGAAACCCTGATGCCTCTGCCTGTGCAACTTGGCATCATATGTAGCTCATGTCAACACCCTGCAACTCTATTGGACTCTGAAGCCCTGATATAGAAAACTGTCTTATTCTGCAGAGGAATGAGGGACTTTGCAAGGTACCAAGAAGCTTTTTGGAGGTACCGTCTTCTTGTGATTTACAGCCAGACCTAAACTGAGAGTCAAAATGGGGCATTTCCCCTTTATTTACTTCCAAATCACATACTTTTAAGCTACATTCTATCTGAAATATTTCCCATACCACTGCCATTGTTAATGTCAAAGTGCCCATATTTTTCCAAAGGTTAGAAGATATTATTTTTTTAAAGGATGCAACTGGGGATCATAGACTACATGGTGTCTGTGTATGTACATGTGTGTTTCTACATGTGTATACACACAGTTCAGACCTTGTTAGCTGCTGTACTTATTACTATTAAGCAGATCTTTTCCTTCCCTTTAGGTGTCAATTGTCAATAAGATGTTTGGTATCCTTTAAATTGTAGCACTGAACTTTTGGTCCTAAGAGGGACCAATCTGACTGGAGAATAAGGTATTCTGAGCCCTTAACTCCTAACGATGTAAGAAAATGTATGTGATTTAGACACATGTTCAGATACTTGGTTGTAAGGCTGCCTTTCCTGGCTGAGGCTCTATTTTAACTTTGGGATCAGATAATATTTTATTGGTGTGGTTGGAACTTTGATACCAATATGGGAGGGGAGGTCTCCAATTAAGATACTAGCTTTGAGATCTTGCTTATGATATTTCAGAGATGACAGCTGCCTCCCAAGGTAGGAGGAGCCCACTGGATTATTTCACATGTGGGTGTCTGTTAGCAGAGAAAAGAGTGTACCCTTAGTCCTATGACCATGTGTGGCACACTTGAGTGGACATCTTAGTAATGCATTACAAACGCTGTCCCCCCTCTTCTCACAGCACATTTTGCTTTAGGATAACTCTCTAGAATGTAAAATTAGCAAAATATTGAGTTTTGTGAAATCTTAGTTGCAATGTCTTTTGGAAAGGATAGAAATTGAAAACTTGACAAGAATCGATGTCAGCATAGACCCAGTTTTTGTGCGCACATGAGTGTGGTGTGTGGAAGTGTGTTCACCTGTGTGGGAACACGCATATGTGCAAGTGAGTGTTCACATGTTGTGTATACGTGTGGAGGCCAGATGTTGATGTGGGCTGTTTATTTTCTCCCTTATTTATTGAGACCAGGTCTCTTACCTGAATCCGGGACTCACTAATTCAGCCCGTTCTTCTATCCAGCTTGCCCTGGGATGCCCTGTCTTTTTATTCTTGCTAGGGCGGGGCCATCATGCTTGCCTGTCATTGTTGGAATTGTTGGGTGTTGGAATCCAAGCTCGAGTTCTCATGCTTCCAAAGTAAGCACTTTGTCCACTGAGCTGTCATCATCTGTGCACATTCTACTTGGTTTGAAGGAGGCTTAGATGGCAAGGATACAGACCTATTTGATGTTGTTCTGTTTTCTTCCCAGTTTCTGATTCAGCTGCTGCTTTGCCCTCTATTTGTTGGCTTTCAATATATGGATTTTCATGGTACTGAATGGCTAGTAGGGTTGAATGTTAGGTAGTATTCTATATTTGACTAATTTATTGATTACTGCTTTCAGTCAGCAAAAAGAATGGATTCTATGTGTGCATCCATAAAGTAATTCACAGATGAGGACACAACTCTGGAGTTGGTCAACGATTGGGAGCAATAAATGACTCACAGATCTTCTAACTTTAAAGCAGGAGGAGAAGACATCAAAACCATTGAATGGCTTGTTATGATGTCCTGATGCATTAAAATCGGTCAGTTTCAAACCCTCAGCCTCTACTTTGACTCCAAGCAAATACACAGGAACTCTTTGAATTCAACTCAATGCAAAAATAATTTAATTTATGTACTTTGGTGCAGGTTGTTCTTAGGACCTAGCTTAGGTATTTGTTTACCTTTTCATTTTTGAATTCTTACCAGATATACCAAAGGAGCCCCACCGTGTCTCAGTTTCTGCATAAAATTCGATTCCAAGAATGAATAGTAGGAGACCTCTTTGTGTTGAATAGCTTTTTGTTTGTTTGTTTTAGCTGAGGGGAAATTATGGTACCTATCAGTTCTTTTTTTTTTAAATGACCACTAAAACTAATTGTTGCTGACACAACTTCAATTTTGGGCACATTGAATTAAAGTTAAGGTGTATCATTTTTGATTTTTAACAAGACCCTTGATGTTATGGATGCTACAGTTAGTGCCTTCCTTTGAGTGGTAGGGATCCCTTGGTTCTTAAGGACATTCCCAGTCAGGTGAAGTGGGTTAAAGACGGTCTCTACCTTCAGGAGACTGGAGGTGAGATGGTTAGGAATAAACTCCTGTAATGTTCTAGAAGCTGAGCGGGCACTCATGACTCCTCGCAGGTGATATCTTCCATATTACTTGTAATCTGTTCTTTCTTCTAACGCTTGCTGGGGAACACACAGAGTCAGAATAAGATATCACAGAAGCTTCGTGCCTTACTATGTTCTGGGTGTGTGTCCGAATATTCCATGGCCTTTTAGACAGTCCCTGGCAGAGGAATTGAGGTCTCTGTTCTGTAAGCCATAACTTCGAGTGGGATATATGTTTCTAGAATGCTTAGTTATTCCTGCTCTTCAGCCCTCTCCCCATCTCACGACTGATGCCCAACTAAGGACAAAGATTTAACCATCTTTTTGTATAAAACTTTATCAGTGATTCAGAGGGGTCTTAGTTGTTTAAGGTTAGAGTAACAAGTAAGGGATGCTTATTGTACTTACATCCATTTCTTTCATTTCTAAAATGATGTCTGTTGGGAGATTCTTAGACTATGGTCTGATTTTGATGCAAAATCAGATACAATCAATTAATAATGTCTGTCCTGGTCATGAAATGGGGATTCTCAGCAGAGGAATGGAGGATATTTGATGTCCATGATTAAGCATTAGGTTACCGGAAAGTCTACAACCAAAGGTGGTTTTTTGCATTCTAACTTAGTGAATAGCAGTTGACAAATATTTTACTATTGGTTAGGGTGTGATTAACAGTTTTCTTCAAGTGAGTTCTTAAATCCCCTTCTCAGTCCTAACATAGATCTCTCTTCAAATGTCTTTGCTAACAGATTCTTCCCAATAGAAGTTCTATGATAGTGAAACATATAAGATTTCTGTGTAATTAGAAACTCCTATTGACATAAAATTTATGAAGTCATTAAAAAAGTCTTTTGTCTTCAGTAGGCTGAACATATTTCCAGAGTTTGATTGCAAATATTTTTTCATCATGGTTTGTTGCAGTCAGCTTTCTAGTTCCTGCGCAGAAAGAACCCAAACAAAAGTGGCTTGGGGAGGAATGGGTTGATTAGGCTTATGGACTCAAGGGGAGACTCCATCCTGGCAGGGAAAATGATGGCATGAGCAGAGGGTGGACATCACCTCCACCACAGCACTGGAAATAGCGGCAGGAAGGTGTGCCAAACACTGGCAAGGGGAAGCTGGTTTATAACCCCACAAGTCCGCCCCCCCCACCCACAACACAGCTCCATCGAGATTGTAAAATCCAAATTGCCATCAGCTAAGGATCAATTACCCAGAACACATTCATTTGTTTGTGGGGGACACCTGGATCAAACCATGACATGGTTGTAAAGTTAAACTTCAACCTAACTCTTGGTCATATCAGAGGTGTCAAATGATGTGGTTTTAAAATCATTATTTTATTAATAATGCATAGATAATACCTAATATTATGATGATTCCTTTTATAGGCTACACTCAGTTCGTTAGACCAGAATAGGTTCAACATGATATAGGCACCTCGTGTAAAAAAAAATCAACAAATTCAAATTATCTAGGGATTCACTTATATGCAAACTCTAATTTTTTCAAGTGATATAGAATCTTCTGGGATTTGTGCATATTCTATTGTATATGTTCTTGTGCTCTTGATATTGAATATTATTTTGGTTTTGTTTCATTTTCTTGTTTCCTATATAAATTCCAACAAGAGCTTTTCCAACTTGGTAATCAAGTTTGGATTAAGACTTGGGATGTGTATCCCTCGTTTGTGAGTTGTATATAATTATTTGTGTTTCTCTTAAATCCATCTCTTCTTAAATTTATATGGCAGGCTCTGACTGTTATAACAAGTTATGTATCATAGCTATGTAATGTAAGGACACAAGATCTACCATAGTTGTGCTACTGTAAATTCAGCCCTTGTTGCTGTATAATTAAGACTCTGCATTCAAAAACAATAAAAAGCTAAATCAAGTATGTGTACAGAATATTGCTTCCTCATTCTCCTATTAGGAAAGATGAGACGATAGATCACCAAGCAGTGAATAAAAAGAAAACTGATAAATTTGTGCCAAAGCGACTTGTAAGCTTAGCTTACATACTTAATGCGTGTGTATTTGCTTTCACAGAGCTTTATATAAATCACGTTGCCTAATGCACGGAAGAGAGGAGATCATAGCTTGATTAATAATCCTCTTTGAGATCAGGGATCAAGTCTTCTGTGTTTTCTCCCTATACAATGTGCATTGCGCTCTGTGAAAGGCAAGCATGATGGCTTTTAAACCTCCACATCATCCCTTTACATCTTTGGGCAATAAATAGGAATAAGGCCAAATAGAATATAACATGAACCTCATATTGAAGAGAAAATGCTAATTAAAAGCCAGTCATGGCTTGGGAGGGAGAGAAGAAAGAATCAAAAGTAGAAGTTCCCAAAACATTTACTAAATCATTTATCATAATAAAATGATAGTTGTTTGGATATTTGACAAGAGTAGAGGTACCTTACTTGGTTGGTTAGCTGTTGTCACAGAATATCCTTGAGTCTGATTTATGTCATTGAATTGCTTCTCTAGGCTCAGCCCTGCTGCTTGTTACATAGCACTGGAGATGAGCATGAGACAAATAGACCATCCTCCTGTGCAAAATGTGCAACTGGCCCTCAGATATCCAGAGTCATCACCATGTGTGAATAGAACAGAAAGTTTGGGCCTTAAAGAGAGATAAAAGAGTTCTTGAGGAAAGCAGCACTATATGATACTTCTCATAAGGAGAAAATTATTTTCTTAGTACAACATGAAACAAGCCAATTTATCATGCATATGTAATTGGTGCCTATTGTCAGCTCATACCGTGACTGTCTTCTGTTTTTATTTCCAATGTACCATAGAAATAGTAGTAGAACATGGAACTTTTATCTATGAGTCTTAATTGGACTTCCAAAAGGGCTACCTTATCCAAATAGACTAGAAAGAGTGCCATTGCATTAATGGAAACAAAAAATTAGCCATTCAAACATCTTTTTTCCAAGATCAGAGAAAGCTTTCATAAATTAAAATGCTTTTATTCTATCTATTTTATTAGTGAGATTTATGTATTTACTCTGTCTACCAAATAAATGTAGCAGACACAGCAATTGTATGCTGTAAGATTTTGTCCTGGATATTTATATTAGATTTACCTTCATCAAATGTTGACTTTTTCCTTTTCATTAGCCACAAACCCATTTCATGGCATGAAAATCAGAGAGTCTTCTCTAGTTGGATCCAAGTCATTGAGTGAGTCCACATTGGAGATAAGATGGATCAACCCTACATAAGACAATCATGACAGTTATCAACAATAATTAGCATCGCCTGGCATGTGCCAAGCCCTGTGTAATAAGGCATGGTGCACAGGTACATGCATGCATTCTAGAAAAATATCATAAGGAACGAACAAACCATTGTATTGCCAGTTGAAGTTTTAAGATTATAGATTGAGGGGAAGGAGAAGATCCTCATTTGTTAAAGTGCTAGACTCATAAACATGAGTTCCTGAGTCCGACTCCTAGGACCAACATAAATGCCAGGTGTGGGTGCACATGCAATTCTAGTGCTGTAGAGGAATTATAGGTCGATTGGTGGAGCTCACTGGGACTCACTGGCCAGCTAATCTAGCCTAATTGGTGACCACCAGGCCAATAAAAGACCTTGACTCAAAGAGGGGGATGGTGTTCCTAAGGAAAAAAAATGACTCAGTCTCTGGACTTACACACACACACACATATACACATACAGAGTACTTGCCTAGATTTCAGTTTATAATCTTCTCTCTCTCTCTCTCTCTCTCTGTGTGTGTGTGTGTGTGTGTGTGTGTGTGTGTGTGTGTGTGTGTAACATGGGGATTGTATATAAGGCTTCATACAAATTGTATTTGGTGGCACAAGGCTATAATCCCAACCTCTCAGAATGGCTGAGCCAGGAGGATTGCAAGTTCAAGGCCAGTTTGAACAACTGGGTTAGACCCTGTCTGAATATAAATGGTAAAAAGTAGTTCAACAATATAGTCCTAGCGATAGGACATGTTCCTAGCATACTTGAGGCCCTGGGTTTAATCCCAGTACACACACACACACACACACACACACACACACACACACACACACAGACACAAGTGAGAAGTGGTGGGTTCTTAATATGAAGTTAGTTTGCCTCCAGGATCCTTATTCATAGCTAATATTTTGCAAACCCTTTAACAAAAAGAGTCTAGATTGAAATCAAAAGGCCTTTATTTAAATGATGAATTCTTTCATAAATTGATATATAAAATCTAAAACATAATATTGCATAATAACATGTGCTAGCATATTAGTGTAAGTAGTCTGTAAATTTGTTTCAGTCTTGAAAGTCTTAGAAAAACAGCCTAGTTTTAAGCAGGTTTATTTGCAATATGCTTAAAATAATTTTCTAATACAAAAGCAAATTCAGATCATATTTGACTTTATCTTTTAAAAAATACCCAATTTTCCCCAGTTCCATATATGGAATTTATATTCAAAAGGAAGTAGGTACTCTTTTTGGAAAGACTTGTATTTACTTCCCAAAGAATCCAGAAACCAGTACCAGCCTCAACGAAATGTATGTTTCCCTTCTTTTTTCCCCCTATAAACTGGGAGTGGGAAAATGGGCTTAATTAATTTGAGGAAAGATAGTAGAGCACATCGGCTGAATTGCTATCATAAGTAATTCAAACAAAATTGCTCTTGTCAAAACAAATGAATAAATTTGTAGAGGCACATTCCTTTATTTTTAGGATTTGTTCTACTTCATCACTAATTCATAAAATCCACTAAGAGTGTCTAGTTATCAGTGTTATTACCGAAATTCTGCTGCTGTCTCAGTTATGAATGACAGACAGATGTGCACACCAGGCCAAATAAAATGTTTCTTCAAACACTCAAATGTGCACATATAAGCCCATGCACTATTGGAGGCCAAAGCAAGGATTGTCGTTAGTGGTCAACAGTTCTAAATAAATATTGACAGCAATAATGCTTTTCAACAAAGCAAACAACCCAAAGTATTCAAAGCCAATACATTCAGAATCAGAAAATCAAAGTGGGTGCTCCTATGAGCTACAGAAAATAAAGCCTTATGTTCTGTTTTTGAGCAGTGGGGAGGTGTTAGGGTCCCTGGGTGGGCACTGAATGAAGGCATACCAGATTTGTAGAGAATGAAAATAGTGTATCACATATTGAGTAGCAGATTTGCTCTGTGAAGAGAAAGCTATGGTTATGATTCATCCATAAAGATGTTAATTCTCCTGCATCTATTAAGAAATTGGCAGGATAGTGGGAGAAAGAGAGGGAGAAGGGTCGTGATCTCGCTATCATTCTCAACTTAGGCCATTCAAACATGGAAGTTTAGTATTTACCATGTCTCTACTATACCAAAGATTGCTTTAGATAATATAAAGAATGAAAATCCAACCCTTTATGGGGCTTAAGATAGTCTAGCCTACAAGATAGAAGAATAAATAATTATATGAAGATGCAAAGTAGCACTTGTTGAAGGAAGTTCAGAGAAGTTTTCAGGGTGATAAGAAGAAGCAGAAATACCACAAAATAAGGGGATCCAAGTGACAGCCAACCCAGGCCATGCAGGATGGGCAGCTAGGGATATATGAATGCAGAGAGCTAGCCCTGGCTTAGAAAACTTTTACAATAAACCCAGAGAGTCAAAGAACACATGTCTTGAGAATACCATGCTCATTGTTTTGGCTAGAGAATCATCATGGGAACCAAATAGCCTAGGATGCTAATGGAAGATTGGATGCCCAGTAATTGTAACTCTTTTGAAAGACAATTTTTGTTGTTGTTGGAGACATTACTAAACAGGAGAGGGACATTGTAACGTTTGTGTTTCAGGAAGAGAAATAAAACAAAAAACAATGAAGACATTTACAACTGGGAAAACAGAGAAGCTGGTTGCAACATTCCAGGAGAAATCAGTGAAGTTCTGAGGCAAAGTAGTGAGTGTTACAGGAATGGAAAGGCGGCAGGTAGATGAGAGGCTCAGTGGATACCAGAACTCACAGGATTTTCATGAAATTTCCTAGGGAATCTGGATGAAGAGTCCATTATGGCCTTAGACTCAGGTATATGGATCGCCAGCAGCATGTGTGTGTTATTGGTTGGGAGAGAGAAATAGGGAAAGCTAATGCTTGAGATAATGCATCTCATTTTGGATTTGCTGAGTTTGAACTGCCAAAGGATACGAAGGGGGGAATTTTCAGTTAACAGTTCCAAGGGTAAACTTGGGAGTCTAAGGATGTATATGCAAAATGTTTCATAAATATTATATGTCAGTTTAGAATCTTGATATAGAAAAATGTGTTCATTTATTTCCTTATCCCAGAAGTTCTTTGTTCAAAGCCAGGACTTTATTTTTAAATGGAGGGAAAAATTTATGCTGAATTAAGGAGATTCCTTTTATGATAAAGTCAGAGGTAGAAGTTTTAAAAAGTTATTTATTTGCAAGGAAAGAGAGATAGAGAAAGAGGGAGGGAGGGAGGGAAGGAAAAAGAAAAAAAGGAAGGAAGGAAGGAAGGAAAAAAGGAAGGAAGGAAGGAAGGAAGGAAAGAAGGAAGGAAGGAAGGGCATGCCCGAGCCTCCAGCTACTGCAAATAAACTCCAGACACATGTGCCACTTTGTGCATCTGGCTTATGTGTTCACTGGGAAATTGAATCCAGTAATCAGACGTTACAAGCAACTGCCTTGAACTGCTGAACCATCTCTCCAGCCCTAAAAGTTTCTACTAAACAGGCAAGAATATCCCAATTTCTCATTGTTGGTAGGTAATTAGGGCCACAATAAAGTACTGGCGACAATAGTAGCTACTCATTATTAATATTAATCAATAATGCTACTCTACTAATATTGCTATCATCAATGCTACTATTAATTTAGAGCTTGTTATGATTATGTGATACGTCACTATACTAAAAATGTATCATGGTTGTTTCACCGACGCCAGACAAAATCCCCAAGAAGTGAATTACTAGTGTCTTCATGATGAAAGAACCAGAGAACAGAAGACAGAAACCCCTGCCCGACCTGCCCAGCTAACCAAAGGAGAAGCAGGAATGTATCACCTTCAGTTGGGCACAGAGCTCACATAGCTGCACAGGCAGAAACTGGAGGCATGAAGCTTCATCACCTGAGAAAATTTAGTCTTCATGGAGGAATGGTGCTATTTTGCAATAAAAGATGTCATATATGACCGCAGAATCAGATTTCCTGAATTATTTCATTGAATCTACCATGGAGTTCTACACTGAATTAGCTATCAATGCTCCAGGAAAGCCTTTAATATAGGTTGGCCAGCTTGGGGGTTTAGGTGAATGATAAAACATAAAAATAAAAGGAAATGAGAACTTGGGTAAAAGAACACGAAGTCTTAAAACATTCGATCTGAAGCAAGATTTTCTGGGTTATTCATTTCTAAATGGTTATCATTCTGAAAGTAGAGCTCTCTTAAGGGTGGATGGAAAAATGTTTCATGGTCCTTAGAAGTGAGAGTCGGTCTTACTGATACGTGCTCTTTCTATATGCTGGGTATGTATTTTTATCGTTTATTTATTTATATTTTTATTTTTGTAGCTAGTAGAAATTGGATTTACAGACTCCTGTATTTGGAGGGAACCTGTAGGACCCATTATTAATTAAGAATATGAACCACATAGGTTCTGGCCAAGACAGTGAGGTTACTTTGCTGGTTTAAAGAAGTAAGTTCAATCCTAAAGATGAACGTCTCTTCCAGGCAGGTGTGAGCTTGGGCAAATCTCTGCTTTCCTTCTATTTTATAATTACTCGTATCAGAGGGATATTATCACCTGTTCTAGCGAGGCTGCATTTGATGGTGATGATGGTGGAAGGGAATGTGAGATGTGAGTTTTGTATAAACTGTAAACAAAGACCAGGAGGGTTTGCTTAAATGTTTTCTTTCTTTTTTTCATTTTTAAATGTTTTTATTGGCTTAAAATTATATATATTAACACAATAATATGCTCAGTATCATAGGTTGTTATATAAAGCCATTGAATCCATGATGAAATTACCTTTTATGCATTAGTTATTCTCCCCCCCCCCCCGACCCTTACTTTTTTTACCCCTCTCTTCCGCAAATTTCCCTGAGTCATAGTGGGTAAATTCAAATTTTCCATAGTTATTAGGTTTGTAAAAGTCTCTAAATTTGTGTTTGGGACAATTCTGGGCACCCTTGGTGCCTCTCTCCATTGTCCTTCCCTAGGTTATCTGCCTTTCTGTGGGAATAGATGTTTTGCTCATCATCCCAATTCCTTAGAGGTTGTGTTTGGGCTCTATATGGATCATCTGCTTTGGTGTCCCCAGTCACATCAGGTCCCTTTGGTGGAGTTCCCTCGTCCCGGTTCTCGTTGCCTTCTGAAAGATACAAACAGAGTCTCCAGGAGAGAGTGAGATTATTATTGGTCCATTGAGACAAATACTGCTAGGTTGGTGAGCGTTTGGAGGGTGTAGCCTTTCTGAGGACCTATGGTTACTGAGGACTTCCCCAAGGAGATGGGGTTCTTGGTCCCCATTCAAGGTTGCCTTGGGTCCCTGTACCAGTTAGGGGTTCCCTGCCTCTGAGTGGATCTCATAGCAAATTTGCCAGCTGTTTTTACCCACCTAGGTTTGGGTGCCACTATTGCAC
>PVHP010006152.1:0-40083 GCA_004024765.1 Zapus hudsonius
GTGGGTACTGGGGAATTGAGTCCAGGTCATTAGGCTCTGGAGGCAACTGCCTTAACCGCTGAGCCATTTCTCCAGCCCCCATCTTACTATTATTATTGCTTTTTGCTTTTTTTGAGGTAGGGTCTTACTCTAGCCCAGGCTGGTCTTGAACCCATTGTGATCCTCCTACTTCAGTGTTGTGGTCAGCTTTCTAGTTGCTGCGCAGAAAGAACCCAAGCAAAAGTGGCTTGTGGAGGAATTGGTTTATTTGGCTTACGACTCGAGGGGAGACTCCATCCTGGCAGGGAAAACGATGGCATGAGCAGAGGGTGGACATCACCTCCGCCACAGCCCTGCAAACAGCGGCAGGAAGGTGTGCCAAAGACTGGCAAGGGGAAGCTGGCTTATAACCCCATCAGCCCGCCCCCAACAACACAGCTCCAGTGAGGTTGTAAAACCCAAACTGCCATCAGCTGAGGATCGATTACCCAGAATACATTCATTTGTTTGTGGGGGACACCTGGATCCAACCATGACACTCAGCCTCCTAAATGCTGCCATTAAAGACATTTACCACCACACTAGAATCCTACCTTATTTTTTCACACACAAAATAGATTTATTCATTTTATTTGTATATGTCAAAATATATTTAAAAACTATTTTTATTTATTTGTGAGCAGAGAAAGAAGAGAGATAAGGGAGGGAGAAAGGGAGGGGGAGAGAGAGAGAAAGAGAGAGAATGGGTACTCCAGGGCCTCCAGCCACTGCAAAGGAACTCCAGATGCATGCGCTACTGTGCATCTGGCTTGACTTGGATACTGGGGAATTGAACCCAGGTCGTTGGGCTTTGTAGGCAAGTGCCTTAACTGTTGAGCAATCTCTCCAGCCCCAAATACATTTCTTTCATTTCCAAAATAGTGGGTTTGCTCGATACTATATGCTATATATATATCATATATAATAATAAAGTCATTATAGCACAGTTGCTGTCCGGTTTAGATACAAATAATAACTACAAAACACTAAAACATTAGAAGCATGTATTTAATCAGTCTTCACAGGCACCTAAACTTCACAAATAGAAACCACAGCATGCCTAACTGTTGACAGGATGTTCCCTCATTGAACTTGAAGTTCACCCATTTAGCTAGACAGCAAGCCTCAGGGATTCTAGTCTCAGCCTCCCCAGTGCTGGGATTCCAGGCATACCACTATGCCCAACTTTTTAAAAATTTTATTTTATTTGAGAGTGAGAGAAAGAGGCCGATAGAGAAAGGGAGAATGGATGTGCCAGGGCCTCCAGCCAGTGCAAAGGAACTCCAGATGCACCCACCACCACCTTGTGCATCTGGCTTCACCTGGACACTGGAAAATTGAACTCAGGTCCTTCTGCTTTGCAGGCTAGCACCTTAGCTGCTGAGCCATCTCTCCAGCCCCATGCCCAGCTTTTCCATGGGTGCTGGGGACCCAAACTTCCGTCTTCATGTTTGTAGGGCTTTATTCCCTGTGCCATATCCCTAAATCCTACTGGTTTTGAGGACCACTGGCTAAACAAACTTAACCTAAATGGTATGTTTGATCACAAAACGGGATCAGATTTGATCAGATTGACCAAAGCAATAAGCACACACACACCAAAAGAATTTAGGAAATTGTAGTTGCTGTCCTGGATTTATAAGCCATCCAACCTCTCAGCTTGTCAGAGGCCACTAGCTTAGAGAGATAACGGTAAGGCTGTGAGATCTAGTGGCTAATTCTAGGATATTATTTGGGGATCTTCTGGACAGGACTCCCCTAGCACATGTAGGTAAACCTCTGCCCCATCCAATGTAAATGGCTTAAATAAATGTCCTGTGAGGCTAGGACAGGAGGCAGCTGTCCTGTCTTGTTTTGAGAGAGAGAGAGAGAGAGAGAGAGAGAGAGAGAGAGAGAGAGAGAGAGAGAGAGAGAGACAGACTATCTAGTGAAAGCCTTCCCTCCTGTTCCTGTTTGTTTCTAAGTTTCCAGAATGCATTCAATGCAGTCAGGTTAGAATAATTTAGAAATATGTATTTTTTAAATTGTTTTGAGTGGAAGCAGAGCCCTCCCACCCTTTCCTTTCTGATTATTATTATTATTATTATTATTTTTTGGTTTTTCGAGATAGGGTCTCGCTCTAGCCCAGGCTGACCTGGAATTCACTCTGTAGTCTCAGGTTGGCCTTGAACTCACAGCGATCCTCCTACCTCTGCCTCCCGAGTGCTGGGATTAAAGGCGTGTGCCACCACGCCAGGCTCCTTTCTGATGTTTTTGCTCTTAGCTTTGACTACTCACGTAATAAATATTTTTTCTAGCCTCCCAGTCCCACTCCGCACCTAGGGGAAGAACAGAGACATCTCTGTAGGAAAAGTGACAAGGCTCTTGGCTTCTGTATCTAGGATCTTCCTTTCCAAACAGAGAAGGCTATAGATAAGTAGAAGACAGACAGCATGAATGAAAGGGATCCTGAAAGACAGCCCAGGTCTTGTTGCTGTTTGCAGAGCCTAACAAGGAATTGCACAACCCTGGCCCCAGCTTGCATCATAAAGCCTCCACTTTCTTAACTGACAGGCAACCCTGAGATCAATCAAGGGGCCTTTGAGAGTCTCAGTAAGGAGTAAGAGATGAGATAAGAGCACTAGCTGGATTCTGGAAGCTCTCTCTGACAGCCACACGCCATTTTGTATTTAAACATTCTACAGACAGGCTTTTCGGCCGTATCAAAGCCCAAGGCATCTTCAAAGACCTCAGTTTCGTCATAATATAGTTCACAATGTGATTTTTGCCCATCCTTTTTTGGACTTTCTTAAAGGGTCACAGAAAGACATACCCTAAAAGTGGGCTGAAGAGATGGCTTAGCGGTTAAGGCATTTGTCTGCAATGCAGAGGGACCCGAGTTTGATTCCCCAGTGCCCACATAAAGCCAGATGCACAAGAGGGCGTGTCTGGAGTTCGTGCTGTGCCCATTTTCTCTCTGTCTGTCTGTCTCTCTCTCTTTCTCTCTAATAAATAAATAAAATATATTTTAAAAAAAAGACATACCCTAAAAGTGAGATCTAGTCCATCAGGATTGGGGAGAAATATTAAAAGGTGGGTGGTATACTCAAGGTATAATATTCATAAATCTTTTTTAAAAATATTTTATTTATTCATTTTCAAGCAGAGAAATACAGAGAGAGAGAGAGAGAGAGAGAGAGAGAGAGAGAGAGAGAGAGAGAGAGAGAGGGAGAGAGAGAGAGAGCGAGTACCAGGGCCACCACCTTGTGGGTCCTGGGGAATTGAACCCAGGCCTTAGGCACTGGAGGCAAGTGCCTTAACCGCTGAGCCATCTCTCCAGCCCATATTCATAAATCTTTATAATATTCATAAATCCTTCTCTAGAATCCACTGTGCCACCATCTCCCCTTGGGACACCCACTCCAATCTCTCATTGCCTTGTATGCTTGGCTTTACTAAGCATAAACCCATCTCTTGAATGAATTCCTTCCTTGGAGAAGACAAGAACTTCCAGACTCCCAGGACTTCAATGCTGTGTGTCTGTCACCAAGTCCTAAATAACTCCGTTGGTTGTCCTAAGAGTAAGCAAGATCTAAGGCACCTAACAAAGGGCAGACACACAACGCTCTCAAGTGTATTGCATTAACAACCTGTCAATGCTTCAAACCTTTTAAATCCCCCAATTTTGACATTTATTAATACTTGTGCTTTTAAAACTGGCACAAGGGGCTGGAGAGATGGTTTAGCGCTTAAGGTGTTTGCCTGCAGAGCCTAATTTTTTTTTTTTTAATTGCATGACAGTTCCTCTCCAGAATTAGGGGAGGAGGGTCTCAGAAGAATGGAAATGGGTTCTTGACACCCAGGTTCTGATCCTTCTATTAAAGGCCTCCAATGACTTAAGAGAAACACAGCAAGTGAACCCCAGGTGCGTGCTCCACTTTGCGCATCTAGCTTGGCGGGGATTAGAACCCTAGGCGTTAGGCTTTGCGGGGGGGAGGGGGCGCCTTACGCATCTCTCTTCCGATCTCTGCCCTCCGATGTAAAAGCAGCTGGTGCCCTGGGTCATTAGTACTGTCATGTGGTGCAACACAAGCACCTCAAGTCCCCAGACACATCCAACGCGTCCTTGGGCTTGCCCCCGCGGACCCCAGGGACACCCGGCCCGTGACTCGTCTGCAGACGTGGGCCAAGCACGTGACCACGTCCAGCCCCTTCATTCACTCCTCCGCAAAGACTCCAGCGATGCGCAGCCGCCTCGGAGCCTGCTTTCTCTCGCGTCCGCGCACAGACAGAGCCGGGGACGCGCGGGACCCCAGGCCTCCCCGCGCCCGAGCTCAGTCCCCACCCCGCTGGAGGCGCCCCGGGTCCCGGAACGCGACCTAGCGGAGGGTCCCTCCCGCCCCGCGCGCCTGGAGGGGCGTGGCCTCGGCGGGGTCCTCCCGCTCTCCGATTGGTCGTCCGCGTCCTCGTGACGCGAGGCCACGCCCTCCTCCGCCTCCAAGCGGGGGAGCGGCTGGTCCCCGGGCTGAATGGGCGCGAGCTCGGCGGGGGCGGCGGCGGCGGCGGCGCCGGGGGCGGGCCGGGGCGCGGGGCCGGGGGCTGGCGGCCGGCCAGCGCCCCCTCTTTAGTATGCGCACGACGGCGGCGGGCGGCGCAGAGCGGCGACCTCCGAAGCCGCCGAGGCGGGCGGAGGCACCTGCCTGGCGAGGTCAGTGGCGCAGCCCCCCCGTCGGCGAGGCGCGCGGCCGGGAGGATTGGGGGCGGGGGGAGTCGGCGACGGCCGGCCTCGGGTCCGCTCCAGGGACCCCACCCCAGCCCCCGAGGGCACCGCCGGGAACCCCGCGCCCCGGGATGGCGGGCGGAGGGGAGGGTCTTGGCGCCGAGAGATCCGATCGGGAAGCGCCGCAGCCCGCGCAGGTGTGGGCGCTGCGGGCGGACCGAGAGCTGGGGACAAACGGCCGGGATGGCGGGGCCGGCGGAGGTGGTGGTCCTCCGGCTGCAGGGGGAGGGTGGTGTGTGTGTTAATTCATTGCTGGAACCTTCGGAGCCAGCAGAGCCGAGTCAACGCGTGGACCCGAGATGGGCTCCGGGGATCCCGGGCAGGCTCCCTCAGCAGCTCCCCAAACCCCCCTGCATCCCCGGGGAGGGGACGTGCCCTGCTGCGGTGTCTGCCGCTAGAATTTCCCGGTGACCTTCCCCGCCCCCTCTCTGAGGTCGGTCCTGCGGAGCCAGACACGTTTTGGCCAACGTTTTTTTGGATCCTTGGAAATTGTAAGCAGCGGCTTGTCACGGGCATGCATGCATTGTGCGCCTTGTTTTCAAGGTTTTCAGGGAACATCCCCTAGGAGTTCAGCGCATGCCAGCCTGGTGACCTTGGCAGACACCGATTCATTCCCCTTATGGGGGGCTCGGCCTAATGGTCTGTACTGGGCATCTTAACCTTCGGTGGCTGAGCCTTCCAGGCCCACCCGGGGTTGGTGATTCTGGCTTTAAACATACACTTAAGAGTGAAGAACGTTCTGCAGAGTCGATAGCCGATTTGGAAATGATTTAAGAAAATATTCTGTCTTAATTCATGTATCTGGCCTTTGTGGCATTCATTAGTTGTCGTTTTATTTAAAGGAAAAGGGACAATGGTTTTATGTGCCATGCTTTCTCTGGCACCCATGGTCGCCTGCTCCTTGTGCCAAGGGCTGTGCTGGGATTTGGACTCACAAAGAAAGGAGACTCATCTCTTGCCCTCTGGTGTTTAGCCAAGCCTGTCCTTGGTGTTTATATGGATAAGCCTCTTCCACCTGCAGACTGACACTCATCCTGGAATTGAGCAGAGGGATCTACCTCTGCTGAATGAAGGGTCGCAGATAGGATGTGTGTGGTTTCCCTTGACAGTTCTGAGGGGTGTCTACTGGTTTAGAGCAGGGAACCTTCTGACTTGCAACCGTTGTTTGGGCAAGAGATGAGCATGAACTTCAAGAGCTTAGTGACCTGAACGTTGGCTCTTTTTACACCGGTGTCTTTTTACATGGCTGCTGCTGCTGTTTCTCTAAGGTGGAAATGATGCTTTGTGGGGTAGGGGATTCTGGGGGATGATTGATAGTGTTTTCCTTGAAGCATATATATGAGAGGATTTCATGTAGGTCAGGCTGACCTTGAACTCAGTCTGTAGCCAAAGCTGGCCTTGAACTCCTGATCCTTTGTCCAAGTGCTAGAATTACAGGCTTGCACCATCATTTCTGGCTTCCAATGAGTGAGATGAGAATGTGTGAAATGCTTTATGGAAAGAGAAGGGAGTTCTAAAAGCATACATCTATGATGATTATGAAAATTTGTTTAATTTTGCCACACATTGCAAATTGCCCCATGCCATCAAAATAGGTTAAGTGGTGAATGGTAGAGAGAGAGTCAAGGCAGAAAAAGAAACTCCTGTCTCTGGTTTTTCTGCGGACCATACTTTGTAGCATCGAGGGGAGGGTTAAGGGGTTTGGAAAGTGCATGGGAAATGGAAAGTTTGCCCTTCTAGATCTGGGGAGGGAGGGCTTTAATCCCTGCTGCCTGTGGGCGCAGGAGGACTGGGGTATGCTCTATGTTGTTAGTCTAACAGGGAAGCTTTGGGAGCAGCTGGGAGTCTACATGTTAATGATGATACAAACTCGGGAAGCAAGGGCTGGTGTGGTGGTGTAAGTTAACAAAGGCAGAGAAGGTGTGAATCACAAGCCTGGTGTGGGAGGAAGCCATAAATACGGATGGTGGCATGAGGACGAGAGAGAGAGAGAGAGAGAGAGAGAGAGAGAGAGAGAGAGAGAGAGAGAGAGAGACCCGTGTTAAGCGCGCACGCACACACACGGACGCACACACGGACGCACACATGCACGCACGGAACAAGTGAGGTGTGTAAACAAGCAGGAAAAACATTACTCAAGGGCACTACTTGTCTTATCTTACCTGGACACCAGACAAACCTTTATTTTTCTTGCTCAAATTTAGTACTTTCAGCTGTGCACGGTGGTGCACACTTGTAATTCCAGCACTCAGGATCGGGAGTGCAGGAGCAGCCTCTGCTGCATAGCGCATTCAAGACCAGCCAGGGGCTATGTGAGACCCTGTCCCCAATAAACACACAGACAGTGTAGATACTAGAAAAGTAGACATATCTAAAGTGTACTACCAGTGAATTTTCCATACTGAACATAGAGCTGAGTGCTCAGATCAGAAACAGAACATGGTTCTGGGGAGATGACTCAGTGGTTAAAGGTGCTTGCTTGCAAAGCTGGATGACCTGGGTTCAATTTCCCAGTACCCACATAAAGCCAGATGCACAAAGTGGTGGGTGCATGCATCTGGAGTTCATCTGCAGTGGCCAGAGGCCCTGGTGTGCCCATTCTCTCTTTCTCTCCTCTCTCTGCCTTCAAATAAATAAAAATTAAAAAAATAACAAAGAACCAGAACATGCCAGGACCACATTTCCCTGTGTCGTAACTTCTAGTCATTGCCTTCCCAGGATCAATCCCTTCCCTTCCTGACTTCCCTCTCATACTGTACACAAGTGGAATCCCCCTTTCGTTGCCCCAAGGGGTGAATAGATCACAAGTTTATCTGTGAGCTATCATTGGACATTTGGGCAGCTTCCAATATTTGAGGGCAGCTCTGACCACTCTAGTGCCTGGCTTTAATAAAGAATGTATGTTTTTCTGATGGGTCTTTGCCGAGCGCAGTGGAATTTCTGGGTTCTGGATGTGTCACTCAGTTGAGGGAGTCACGGTCAAAGCTGTTTGATTCCAGTTTGGGAATATCACCTTGGGAGGTCCCTGGATGATGGCTGTAGGTGGTGATGATGCAGGAGCTGTGGATCCATTTCTATTGACCTCAGGAAGAGTGGTCACCTGCAGGCCCCAGGCTCCTCCTGGGTCCAACAGCAAGGCCAGGTGGGCTGAGCTATGGGGAGCCTTTAGCTCCAAGACACTCTAGCATTAAGGGAGTTTCTCTGACCAAATGACTTATTTTGATGTTGGCCTCCATCTGTCTTGCTGCAAACAAACTACCCCCCCCCCAGGCTTTTAAAACAGGGTACTTTATACTTTGTGTCTGCTTCTCTTTTTAAAGAATTTTTATTTTATTTTTTTAATATTTTATTTATTTATGAGAGAGAGGGAGACAGAGACAGACAGAGAGAGAGAGAGAGAGAGAGAGAGAGAGAGAGAGAGAGAGAGAGAGAATGGGGCACACCAGGGCCTCCAGCCACTACAAATGAACTCCAGACATATGCGCCCTCTTGTGCATCTGGCTTGATGTGGGCACTGGGGAATCAGACTCAGGTCCTTCTGCATTGCAGGCAAACACCTTAATCTCTAAGCCACCCTTCATCCCAATTTTTATTTTTATTAAGTGTGAACTTTACTGTATGAACTCATCGTGTGTGTCTGCTCCTCTTACCTGTTATCTCTGTGACCTCTGGATTTTGACTTGTGACCTAGAAGAAAAGCCCTTTCCTTTTTGGGTTTTTGAGCCTTTTAAGACATATTTGTTTGGATAGCAAACCAACTCCTATACCCATTCTCTCTTTTCTCTTCAGATTTAATAACTGGGTTCCTAATAAGTATCATGTGATTCGATTCGATGGATTTGATGAAATAAGTCTAAAAGGACTTCCTTGTAAATAGTGCTTGTTATGCTTTTTAAGTGTTGAAGCTTTCTAAATTTTGTTTAAAAATTTGTCTTGAGACAAACAGACTAAGCTGGCCTCAAATTCTGTGCGGCCAAGGCTGGCCTTGAACTGATCCTGCCTCCACTTCCCAAGTACTTGGATTACAGTGAGGCTGTTTTCAAGGCTTTGTCATTTTCATAATTCTAGGCTTAACATCTTAGCAGTGACCGCTTCTCTATCAGAGGCTTGAGTTTCTTCTCTCTGACTGCCGGCTGCATTTCCATCCACTGTGTCTCTTCCTTCACCTCTTCCTGTTTTTACAAACATCTTGCTCTCTTTTCTTATCTGGGCTCCAGCAGCAGGAACTGTAAGAGGGTGGCATGGGGCCTCTGATACTCCCTTCATTGGCTGGCATGCCTGCAGTCATGGCCTTGGCCGCCTAGGACTCAGTGATCAGTGTGAGTTCTTCGTTACCCTTCCTGGACTGTTCTATGCAAATACCACCCGATCTACACCTCGAACATTCAGTTTTCTGATAGGTGGAGTCAAGGTTCAGTTTCCTAAGAAGATATCAATTGCTAAACCCATGTCCACCTATTAGCACCCCTTCAAACCATATAAAATGAATTAATGAGTTACTTTATATTCTTCTGTTCATGCTGTCTCTGCAACTCACATGCTATAAATCATATAGGTCAGAAAGAGACAAACATCCCCTTATCCTGTCCTCGCCTGTTGGAGAATTGTTTTATTTACTAGCTTATTGTGTTTTTACCCTAACCCCATTTTGCCAACGGGGAGAGAGGTACGGGGACATTGGGAACTAAGAGATCTTAGAGATCAGAGCTGGGATTCAGACCCAGGCCTGAAGGGAGAGAGGCCACAGCGTCCATGTCTTAGTGTGAATTCACCACATTGATCTGAGGTGGTTCTGTCCGGGTATGCACATGCCAGGTGCCACATCATGGGTCCCCTTCCTTTGTCTCCATAGCAACCTTATCTGGGGTTATCCCCTTCTCAGGTTCAGCCTCAAGAGAGTTGCCTTCAAAATCCAGTTCCGTTCAGAAAATTCCCAGTGGTTCTCTTTTGTTCCTCGGGTACAGTTTCAATCCCCATAGCCAGGGACTGCTCACTCTCCCAGCTGCCTCAGCATATTGTGCCCTCCTGTCCCTCTCCTTGGACTTCTACCAGTGCCTGCTTGTCCTGCCATCCTTGGGCTGATGACATCACACAGTTAACCTAGTCAGACCATAGCAGAGCATTCCTTCTTCAGGGAAGCCCTTCCTTCCTTCCTTCCTTCTTCCCTCCCTCCCTCCTCCTTCTCCTCCTCTTCTTCCTCCTTCTTCTTAAAATGTTTTTATTGATTGTTTATTTGCAAGGAGAGAAAGAGAGAGAGAGAGAAAATGAGAACGAGAACGCACACCAGGGCCTCCAGCCACTGCAGACAGACTCCAGACACATGTGCCACTTTGTGCATCTGGCTTTACGTGGGCTGTCAGGTTTTGTAAGCAAGCACCTTTAACCACCGAGCCATCTCTCCAGTCCCATCCTTTTCTATATTATCTTGTCCCCAAATCTAAAATGTCCAACATAGAATATGTTAAAAAGAAAAACAATGACAATAATTACATTGGTGATATATTTTCTGGTCTGTCATTTGGAGGAGGGGTATGTATAGTGAACATGTGTGTATACCTGCATGTATGTGTGAGGGGGTGGAGGCAGGTATTCCTCTGGAACACCAGTTACCTATTTTTTTGAAACAAGGCCTTTCATTGGCCTGGAACTCGCCTACTTAAACTAGACTAACTGGCCGCTGAGCCCCAGGGATCCTTCTGTCTCCACCTCCCCAGCAATGGAATTATAATTGCATCTCCACACACAGCTTTTTGTATATGGATTCTGGGGATTGAGCTCCTGTTATTAGGCTTGCTCAGAAAACAATGTTTTGAAAACCGAGATTATAGCAGTCATTTGGGGTGGCAGCACTCAGAGGTAGGAGGATCAACGTGAGTTCAAGGCCAGCATAAACTACAGAGTGACTTCCAGATCAATCTGGGCTAGAGTGAGACCTTGCCTCAAAAAAAAAAAAAAAAAAAAAAAAAAAACATAAAACATGAGAGATTTCAAGAGTGTTTGAAGGGGAGGCTGTGTCAGCGTTGCTGGTTGTGTGCCCGGGTACACACTCCATGGATGATTACACACTTGTGTAATCTGTCTGTTCGGGAACCTTCCCAAATGCTAGTTTAACCTTTTCTGCCAAGATAAAAGGGAAGCACATGTTTGAGTTATTCCTCTTACAAACCTAAATCCATCACTGGTTTTAGAAATAGGGACCTGCTCCCTTGCTCTGGGTTCAAGATGGCCCGTGCAAACACTTTATCTCCCAGGCTGCCCCTGGTCATTCCTTCCAGCACCCTTCTTTCCCAGGAGGTACTGATCAGGGCTTTATCTGCCTGGTTCCTCTGCTCTTCTGTGACAGATAGGATTTTGATTGGTCACTGGTCATCGTTAGGGCAGTCTTGCAACTAAATCCTCCACCTCTTCATTCCCATCCACCTGGCTGGCTGCTCCCTGAGTGTTTCTGACGTCCTGTTTGGTAATGTCATGTTCAAACTCCATCACCTTAAGAACATGACCCTTGTCTATCTGTGTGGGATGCAGAATGGAGTTTGCCTGCAGATCTGCCATTCACCCCTTCCCTGTGCCTTCTGCTGTACCCCAGCCTAGGGGAAGATCCCCGCGTTGGAGCCTTATTTATGCTTTTGTGGGACTGTCCCTTCTCCCGGCTTTCACTTTCTCCTATGAAGTATTATTTTTATTCAGCCCAACTGTTTTATCTCCTTATCTTTAGAGGGAACTCTTCCATTAAAAATTTCATTTCTGGAGTTGGCTTTATTTGGGGCATGCGTGGGGTTGCCACAGACTTGGTCTCCCACAGCGGCTTCTGCAGGGATCATGCGCTGTCAGGAGGCCCACCAGAGAGCTCTTACGTAAGGCTCCACAGGCAGCTTTTTCAGTCCTCCACTCCCCCAGCATCCTGTCTTGTTCCCTTGGCCTCCTTCACTCTGTTGGGTGCCCCCACCTCTGCCACTGAGTCCTCTCCAGGGAGCTTGAGAGAGCTGTGCCTCTGTCCCCCACGGCCATCTGTGACCTGGAATTTATTCCACAGGCCAGATCTGATTTGTGCTTTGAAGAACACTCCCTCCTGCCAGGCCTCTCTTCCCCAGGTCTCCTGCTCAGCTCCTTGTTGCCTTCCTGGCTCTCAGTGCTTCAGTCACCCCTGAAAGCCATCATGTGAACCCCTGGGGGGAGCCCTGCTGGGTCTGCTTAGCTGAATCCTATGACCACTTTCCCTCAGTACACCTCAGGGCATTTGTGCCCTTCCTTTCATCCAGATTGTCCACCCGAAAGCCTGCTCACTCTTGGGGGACCCATCCACACATCACCTCCTTAGGGTCCTGTCCCAGGACACAGAGCTCAGCTGGTTTAGTGCTAGGGGTATTTGGGTATTTTCAGGTTTCCTAGTAAGTAGATCATTCTTATAAAAAGGAAAGGGGAAAAAATAGATGAAAAGGAAAGGGACTGTATCTTCCTCGTTATTATATTCTAAGCTCCTGGTATATGAAAGATGCTGTTAAATGTTTCTTTGAAGAATTTTAAATCCGGATATGGTGGCACATACCTGTAACCCCAACCTCAGGAGGCTGAGGGAGGAAGATTGCTTGAGTTCAAGGTCAGCTACATAGTGAGGCCTGGTCTCAAAAAACTGATGGGGAGGGGAAATTATATAGTAATTCAACTGAGCTCTTCACAACTGAGGCCTGACAAGAAATTTAGCCCTAATACTCTGAGGCAACCATTACACAAGTTTACTCCTGTGTTAATTGTAGATTCTAGTCGGAGGCCATTGTGGTGGTTTGAATGTCCCTCCCAGCCTCACATGTTTGTGATTTTTGCCTCATCCTTGGTGGAGCCTTGCTGGAGGAGGTGTGTCGCTGGAGGTGGGCCTGGGGGTGTTGTTGCCCAGCCCTGTTTATAGATGGCACTTAGCTCACATCTCCCCTTCTTCTCTCCCGCTGTGGAGGTGTGACACCCAGCTGTCTGTCCCATCATGCTTTACCTGCAGTGGTGAAAGTTTCCTTAAAACTGTAAGCTAGAAATAATCTCTTTCTTTCCACCAGCTGTTTTTGGTGAGATGTTTCATCCCAGCAATGAGAAAGTAAGCGCTACAGCCAGCCTTAGGAGAATGGACAAAAACAGATATGCTAGTCCTTTGTCACGGGACTTGAAGAAGGCTGATTTAGACAGCTAGATCATGTTGAGATCTAGATGTTTGTGTGAGATATCAATGTTCAATGGGAGAGGCTGAGAGAGTCTAGTGGACATTAGCAGTGAGCATCCCTGGGTTGTGTGGTATCTCTCCTAATCTTCTTCCTGCTATATGTTTTCTGAAGCTTCTAACTCTGTGAAAACAGAATTTAAAAAATGTTCCCTGGCTGGTTGTCTTGGCACATTCCTTTAATTCCAGCACTTGGGAGGCTATGGTAGGAGGATCATCGTGAACTTGAGGCCAGCCTGGGATTACAGAGTTAGGTGCAGGTTAGCCTGGCCTAGAGTGAGACCCTACCTCAACAACCACCACAACAAAAATGTTTCCTGGATAAGGCAGATTGGAGTTCTTTAACCTGGTCATGCCACAGTGTGAGGCAGGAATCACAGAATTGAACTGGCTGGCACCAGCCCTGGGAAGGTAGGCAACAGCATTGTGACTAGTCATTGTTGTGTGCCTGGCATATCTTCTGGACATCTTGGGAAGTTTCTAGCGAATGAACACAACAAAGTAGTACACTCCCAAAGCCAATCTGGAAGGTGTGTTCTATTCTTACTAACTCAGAGTGAGCATAAGCTAAGGGTATTTGAAATGAGTCTGGTAGGATTCTCACATGCTCATTTTTTTTTTCATTTTTTAAAATTTTATTTATTTGAGAAAGAAAGAGGCAGATAGTAAATGGTCACGCCAGGGCCTCCAGCCACTGCAAACAAACTCTAGACACATGTGCCACTTTGTACATCTGGCTTCACATGGGTACTGGAGAATCGAACCCAGGTCATCAGGCTTTGCAAGCAAATACCTTAACCACTGAGCCATCTCTCCAGCCCTCACATGCTACTTCTTACGCACTCTGTTCTGTCCAGCCCTCGCTTTATCCCAGTGATTTTATTTTTATTTTTGTTTTATCCCAGTGATTTTAAACTTATCTGGCTGATTCACATGAGTTTTATTCTTTCAGCAGAAACTCACCAGTGGATACTGAAACAAGCGGATTTGATTAAGAAAAATGGAATGTTTGCTTAGTTCCTAAGTATCTCCCATCAAGTTACTTATTAATTTCCAAAGGGAAACTAGCAACTTGATGATGGAGAAGGGTTTATATCACTTTAACCAGCTGAGCATGTTAACGTGGCCCATGCTGGGCCAGCCGACATCATGTGCCTTCTGAGGAAACACCCATTGCAGTGATACTTTAGCCCAGAGACGCATACCTTGAATCTAATCCTGAAGAAACATCAGTTGAGCCCTCATTCGACAAATCCTTGGCCTGTACTTTGTACAAACATCAAGGTCATGAAAGAGAAAGGAACTGGTCCAGATCAAAGGAGGCCAAAGAGCCAACTGCAGCCTTATGTGTCCTCCCGGACTGCGCCCTCGAACTGAAAATAAACATTTTGCTGTTAATGATTTTGTTCAAAAGTGTTATTGGAATGACTATAGAAGGTGTTTTTTTGTTTTTTTGGGTTTTTTGAGGTAGGGTCTCGTTGTAGCCCAAGCTGACCTGGAATTCACTATGGAGTCTCAGGGTGGCCTTGAACTCACAGCAATCCTCCTACCTCTGCCTCCCCAGTGCTGGGATTAAAGGCATACACCACCATGCCCGGCCTATAGAAGGTTTTTTAAAAAATATTTTTATTTATTTTCAAGGAGAGAGAGAGAATGGGCACACCAGGACCTTCAGCCACTGCTGTTCATCTGACTTTATGTGGGTGCTGGGGAATCGACCCTGGGTTGTTAGGCATTGCAGGCAAGTACCTTAACCACTGAGCCATCTCTCCAGCCCAAGAAGTTTTTTTTTTTAATCAGGTCTTTATATTAGATTCTAGTATTGAATCAATCCATGTTTATTTCTTGATTTTGAGCCATAAACTGTCATCATATAAGGAATAGTCTTGTTTTCAGGATGTCACATAAGGTATCATTGTTCTCTAACTCGCAGATAGCTAATATACATGTTACATAGTCAGAATGGAAACACAGATGTGGCAAAATGTTAATTTTTAATTGGGGTGGAGGAGAATCTTTATGCTCATCTTGTCATCTTTCTGTAAAGATGAAATGCTTTCAGAAAGCCAAGTTGAAAGCTGTAGCCTTGAGCTCACTGTACTGTGGGGTCCAGCAGCAGGAGCTGTGATGGGGCGTCCGGGTGTGCCTCTTCTGTGGTCATGGATGGTCATTTCCATGCCAATTATGCTCTCCTCAGAATTGGCTGTGTCTCCCTTGGCCGCAGCAGCAAGCAGGGTGAAGATCACTAACAATATGGTTTCACCCTACAGGGAAGGTTCTTTCTCCCACACCTGTGGCTGCTGCTGTTTCAGGAGGCTGTCCTTAGGCATCTGGTCATCCAGCTGTGACCACCCTCCCCCAACATCTCCTGATCTAGTCTGCACCCACCAGGCAGACTGGAATCTGTGAAGGGTGCTTAAACACGGCATGCAGCCCTGCAGACTTGGAGGTGCTGTGGCTGAGGCCTGGGTAACAGGAGGAGGGTGCATCTTGCTATCATTTGCCCCTTAAACATGGCATTTGTGCATGGTGGCATACACCTGTAACCCCAGCACTCAGGAGCTGGGCAGGAGGGTGGTGTGCTGGAGGCCAGCCTAGACAACATGGGAAAACACTGTCTCAAATAAACAAAGACAAAAAGGTCTGTCCCTGCCCTGACAGAACCTCAGGTTGTGTTTCACAGAAATCTCGTTTCCTTTGTTCTGAATGGTGACGTGGACCCCTTTCCAATCTCCACTTTTAAACTGCAGTTTGAGTGACTGCTTCTGGCTGGACTCTCCTATGGAAGGGGTGGAGGGACCAGTTCTCAAATTTAGGAGTATCTCCAAGTTAGGGCTTCCATGGGTTTGTGGGTGGGTCTTCTTATCAGTTCCCAGAGTTCCTTTGAAATGGCCCAGCTCCAGCCAGCAGAGGAGGGATTCTGTTCCTCTTTCCCGTCTTCTTCCCCACCGCCTACCACTGTCTTCTCCACTCCCGAGTCTCTTCCAGGCTTAGGGATTTTAATCTATTTATCTCGCTTTCCTTTTCTCCAAAAGTGGTCCCAGCATTTTAATAACATGCTGAACAAGCTACGCTTTCTCTTTCCTCCTCTTTGCAAAGTAGATGAGTGAGAATTCTAGCATCTTCGTGGGAGAAGAGCAGTGGAAACGTTCTCACCGCCTGGTACTGCTTTTTGCAGATTAGGAAACATCCTCTAACCGATTCAGCGCCATAGCTGCTATCAGACTGCTGGACAGTTGAGCAGTTTAATTCTTCTGTTTCTTACAGGAAAAAGAAAGCAAAAGCCAAACAGATCCAGTTGTTGGTTTCCCCCAGTGGTGGGTGGGACAGTCACTGGATTTTGTTTAACCTCCACACACACACACACACACACACACACACACACACACACACACACACCCTTCATGTACTATATCCATATAGCCTGGACTCTTTTTTTTTTTTAACATTTTATTTATTTATTTGCTAGGGGAGAGAGAATAGGTTCTCCAGGGCCTCCAGCTGTTGCAAACAAACTCCAGATGCATGTGCCACTTTCTGCGCCTTAGCCTGGACTCTTAGGCAGTGATCACTGCATTTCTACACTTGGTCTTCATATCAGCCATGATGAATTCACGGATCTTTCTCACAGGGCCATCCACCAGACTGCCGGTGAATGTAGGGTAGCTATTGGCGAGGATCCAGTTGCAAGCTGCTGATCAGTGCATTCACCCAACAGGTGCTTGTTAAGAGCCTTTTAAACACAAGGCACTATTTTAGGCTCCTAAGTTAGAGCAGTGGACAAAATGGACAGAGCTCTGTCTCATATTTTATGTGTGGAGAGCAGGAAATAGACCAGTGTGCATAGTAGTAGCAGTGAGCTCTGTGAAGTAAGAGGGCTGGGGAGAAGGCTGTTTATCAAAGGACCTTCTGCATGAAAATCAGACCCTGAAAGAGGAGCTGCCCCTTGGTAAAACCTTGGAGAAAGGCCATTTACATCTGCTGGGCACATTCTAGTTTTGGACAATGTTTTATGTATTCCAGGGATTTAGAGTAAATTGACTTGGTGTTTTACATTTATATAAAGCAGGGAGTTGAGTGATAGCCACGATGACATCTCCCCATGAGAGGAATTCTGGTCAATTCGGATTCAGAAGCATGGCTCAGAATGGCTGTTTGGCCGGTGGCGAGGACTGACAGGCTCCAGATGCACAGAGCGGCGCTTTTGCTCAGCAGAAGACAGACGCTGCAGCTTTGCTGAGCTTGTAGAAGAATCTGGGCTGTCTTCAGGCTGGAACCCGTGTTAACTGCTGTGCTGTTCTCTGCTGTGGAAAGTGGTGCTGAGCGGGAATTCTCAAAGAGCTGTACCCACACAACGCGAGGGAACTTGCTCAAAAATGTGTTTTTAGCACTGGTCCTGCCAAGTATTTCATTCTGGCAATGAAGAGTGAGGATTTGTGTGCTTTACAGCCTCCATAACTGGTTCTTGTACACAGTTGGTTGCAAAACCATTGGCAAAGACAACAGCAGAGATACTTTTAATTACATGCTCTAGACAGTCTACTGAGAGATGGCTAGGTGGAGTCTTAGCACCCAGTATCCTCACCAGAACTTTCTATGGTTTGGATATCATGGGTGCAATTTCATACTCTTAAAAAACAGGCAAGAGCTGAAGAGATGGCTCAGTGGTCAAATGCATTTGCTTGCAAAGCCTGACAATGGGGGTTCAATTCCCCAGCACCCACATAAAGACAGATGTACAAAACGAGGCATGCATCTGGAGTTCATTTGCAATAACAAGAGGCTCTGGCATACCCATTCATTCATTCTCTCTCTCCTTGCAGATAAATAAAAATATTTTTTAAAAAGGTCCCATGAGACCCTTGCCCATTGGATGGAGACATAAAAAGATGTAGAGCGATCATTCCCACTTGGGTGGTGGAAGTGCAGTGAGGGAGTCGTCCCAGGGGACGGGTGCGTTCCTCCCACCTCCGTGTACCAGCGGTTGTACATCTACCTCAGTGTGGGATTCAAGCCAGGGCATGGTTATTGGCTTACGTCTATATCCTCCACGGGTGAGGCCTGACCACTCCCCTAGATTTCTTGAAACCGTACGTTCCAACCCAAGTAAGGAAGAAGATTAGGTGCTGAACACAGGCACTCTGTTTTAATCCTTTAATCCTCAAGCTTTTGCATTAAATCAAATTCATGACCCTAATGGACTTTAAAGCAGTGTTGAAATTTTAATACATGTGATGACTATTCCAGAGGTTAAAGTTAAGGGTGCTTTTGTTCCCTCCGGGATATTTGGCAACATCTAGAGGTATTTTTTAATTCCATTATATATATATATTGCAACAGGTTATATTCTTTTACCCCTCATTCCAGCTCCCAGTTACCCTGGGGCCCCTCCTCAGTGGGGTTATGGTATTCACTGTGGCGTCATGAAGGCCTCAGTGAGTCCCAGTGGGGTAGGAAGGGGGTGGGGGTCATGCCTCAGGATATTCCTACCCATGCTGAGGCTCTTACAATCTTTCCACCCCCTCTTCCACAATGTTCCCTGAGTCATGGCAGGCCTGTTGGCAGTCTGATTTAGTGTTGAGTTCTCTGTAACCTCTGGATTTCTGCTTTGATAGGTTTTGATTGATCAGTGTGTCTGTCACCATTGCCCTGGAACTGGTTGTCAGGCTAGCAGTGAGAGCAGCATTCATGTTGCCTCTTCTCTGCAATTTCTCCTGGGCCCTGGCAGACATGGTAGAGGTGGACATCTTCTTGTCTTATCCACGGATCTTGGTTCTCCTCCATTTTCTCTGCCATCCGTAAAATAAAGCAGATTCTTCAAACAAGGGTGAGAAGAGCCGCTTGGGTTAAAGGGGGTGTGCAAAGTTATTTGAGGATGTGTGTGTGTGTGTGTGTGTGCACGTGTGCGTGTGCAAGCCCACTCTTCTTTTCCAGAGAGCAGTGGGGGCTTCTTTCTGAAGTCTGTGTTTCTAGGCTGGAGACATTTCTGACACACAGAAAGAGGGTTGTAGTTCAGAAATGCAATTGACAAAGATAGATTGAGCTACCTAGCAAGACCCTGTCTCCCCCCCACACACAAAAAAAGTTAATAAAGTTAAACTTGTATTAGGGATTTTTGTTAAAGGAGTGTGTTTTAGCTGCTTTTACTGCACATAAAAAAGTAACTGTAGGATGGCAAATACATTAAGCTGCTTCACTCCAGTTACCACTTTCTTAGGTATGTGTATCCCAGACATTATATCCACAATAAAAACACCCAGGAGCACACCATCCTGTGTAATTTACCTGTGGCTTATGGTTCTTATCATTCTAGAAGTTAACCTACTCTCTTTGCCCAAAAGGAGTTCTCTCCTCATACAGTCTAGGGAGCTAGTTGTAAATTAGTTTTAGCCACGGGGCTTTTTTTTAAAAATATGCAAGCTCAGGGATAATCCTAATCTGTAACACACAGATATGAGGTATTCACTTGGTTTTTTGCAGGCAGGGTGATTCTTGGGATGGGCTATCCTGTGTTGATGAGTGCTGTAGCTCAGGTTAGCCTCAACCTCTGCTCTACCTCCCCAGTGCTGAGATTACAGGCCTATGTCAGCACACCTGGTGAATCTTAATAACTTTAGTCCTCAGGAGGTACATTCAATTGTACACTTGTTCATTCTGTATTCTTTCATCTGCTCTTTACTTCCTTCCCCTAATCTGGCCCGTAGTAACCACTGCTTCATTCTCTACTTCTGTGTTTTGGAGTTCGTTCTTTTTTTCCCTGCATATAAATGAAAGCATGAAGTATTTGTCTTTCTCTGTCTGGGTTATTTCACCCAGCATAGTGTCCTGCAGGTCCATCCACGTTGTAGCAAAAACAGCAGGATCTTGGTCCATCCCCACCCCAGGCATCTGGCTTTACATGGGTGCTGGGGAATTGAAATCAGGTTGTTTGGCTCTGCAGGCAAGCACCTTAACCCCTGAGCCATCTCTCCAGCTCCCTCCCCCAGATTTTTCTTAATGCTTGCTTTTCCTTCTCCACAACCCCTTCAAGGTGATCCCCATCCCCAGGTTGCTAAGTCCTTTCTTTGTTCTTCCTTTGTTGTCTTACCTCTGCAGGGATTTTATCTCCTTAAACTATTTCGCATCCAGATGACCCTAGATCCTCATCTTGTATTGCCTGTAAGGAATGTCTCCCACTTCGTTCTTTACCACCAGAACTCCAATTTTACTCAGGGAGCAGCCTGCCCAGCTTAGGAAAAGCCCCCTGCCAACTTTGTGGCTGGGGGTAGCTGTGGTGTTTCTGACCAAAGAATCCTAAAAGGAAGCTGTCAGAGCTCTCTCTGAAAGGTTTCCCTCCCCTGACCCAGGGACCACCCCATTCCTGCCTCTCTCCCTCCTTTCCTTCCTGCCTGGATGGTGGAGCTGAGGTTGGTCACATTGCTAATGCTAGAAGCTAGCAGGAGCAGGGGAGCCATGGTACTGCAGAACTGCTACATCAGTCAGCCCTGGTCTACTAACCCCAGACTTCCTGTGCTGGGGGAAAATAAACCCCTGCTTGGTTCAAGGCCAGGTTGGTCAAGTGTCTCCTTACCACTAGCAGCCACCAGGTTGGCTCCTTCTGAGGGCCAGTGATCACTGTCCATGGTGTTCATCAACCTGGTGATGGCCCACAGTCCTGTGAGACTCAGCCAGGCCAGCTAACCTCATCTTCACCATCACATCTCCTCCTCCTCTTCACACAGTGCTCCCTCCTCCCTTTAACTTGTCCCCCCATCCCTCCCCACCCCCCTGTGGCTTCATCTCCATCCCCCACCCTGTCAGGACACCCAGCAGTCCACAGTGTGTCACCTTCCCTGTGCCTGCATGATCTCTTGTTGAGCTTGCTGGAGTTCTCACCATCCCTCTTTCTTGTCCCTGCTGCCACCCCACATGTTCTTTCTCTGCGTGATGCATGCCTCCACCCTACCCAAGAATCTCTCACGGGCTCATTGTTTGTGGGTCCTTGGCCCGGAGTGTCCGAGGAGCTGGGTGGGCAGGGGCACAGACACCCGGGAGACAGTCTCCGGACAGCTCATTTATTAGGTCAGGGAAGGTGCTTTTATGTAGGAGGGAATAGAGGCTGGGGAACAAGCAGCCTGTGGGGGGCCTCAAGCATTTTCAGCTCTAAGAGGGGGGCTAAAGGGCAGATTACACAGATGTGGCGGAAGTTACGGTGGTGGCTGTAGGGGAGTTGTATCCTTATCTGGAATTCTCTAGGGCAGGAGGCCACTGGGCTCTGAGAAGAGAGACCTAGGGCTTATCAGCATTCCTGTATGCCTGGAAGGGGAGTGGCCCTTGCCAGTCCTGGCTCCATCAAGGCCGCTGGGACCAGGCTTTTCAGCTCAAATCCTGCGTCCAGAGATTGGACCAAGATTCTTGGAGTGAGGACCTGCTCAGCCTTCCTACCCAGGGCTACAGTTTGTTTATCTGTCCCCTCATAGCTCCAGCCCATGTTTAGTGGTGCCCGACAATTGTTCTTATCTATGGCCTTCTGCACTATTCCACACCTCAATCCCGCTATCTTAGCCGCCTCCTAGAAGGAGCACCCAGGATGGGGGGCGGGGGGAGACCTGAGACAAGTGTGCTTGCCCACACCCCAGGAGCTCAACTTGATCTTACAGGTGCTTCCGCCTGAGTCAGCAGAGGAGGGCAGGTCTGCAGAGAAGTGGGTAACTGGGGGGCTGTTAGCAGCCACCGCAATACTACCTTCCCTCCTGCCTGCACCCCAGTCCAGAGCCTAGGCCTCTGCTGTGCTCTGCTGCTTCATCTGTCCAAGTGCACGTGGTCCCCCCATTCCTGCTTGGGGCTAGAAGCTTTCCCACAGCTGCTAGGAAGCTGTAGGCTTCCCAACCTCTCTTTTCCTGAGGTATGCCTTTCTGCTACATCATCTCTTTTCCTTTATAAATCGACTTCTTCATTTAAAGCACAAAATTGCTAAAGTGACTCAAACAGCTGTCTCACTTCCTGTGGGTGGGAGGTAAGTGGTAGCCGTCTAAATGCTCAGGAGAGAGCAGTTCCTTCCCTCCATGTGCTGGCTTCCTTGCAGCTGAATTCTCTGGACCCCTTGAGAAAGGCTGACTGGTTCGATGGATACGCTCTCAAGCTCCCATCCACATTGCCAACTGCTCCCAGTTCAGCTATCATTTCAAGTTCATGATCATCACGAAGCTACACAGAAACTGGCTTCCACTCCTATTCCTTTCTGGAATTCAGACCCAGATTATCTCTGTGTGCTTTCTCTTCTCACGGCTTCCTTTCATAATTCCCCCGTAGATCTGGCATTGCTTCCCGTAGCAGGAATCTTATTGTTGGGACAGAACACCTGATCCAAAGCATCTTCTAAAAGGAACGGGGGTGGGGCGGGGGGTTGGCCCATAGTTTTCAGGGGGATTTTTATCATGGTAGGGAAAGCACAGCCTCACACCGTCACCTGTCAATGGGCTAGACAGCACTAGCTAGCAAGTGTGGCTGGATTCTAAAACCCCAAGGCCCACCTCCAGCAAAGCGCCACCTCCCAAAGGCTCCATCAGCTCAGAGTCAAGTATGAGACTTAATCACATGATGCTATGGGGGACATTTTACCCTCAGACCACCACACTTCCTCTTCCTCTTCTTTCTTCCCCAGGGTGGCCCACAGTCTCCTTCCTGCCGTGGGTGCCAGGACCCTGCCCCCAAGGGCTGTGTAGCATATAGCAGGCTAGACTTCTACCTGGCCCACGGATGTGCCCCACCACCTCCAGCCCCTCCAGTCACGTCGATCACTTCCCCGGTTTCTCAGCGTCAGAGGTGATGCAGGCTCCAGCATGCCCTCATCCCTTAGAAGCACATTCACGCGCATTCCCCCTGTTGTTTCAATGCCTAGCCTTTCTGGGCACCTCCAGCTGGAAGGACAGAAGTGGAGGGAAGAGACATGGATTGGGATTCTTAGCTCCTCTGCTTACCCAGTGTGTCCTTTGGCAGGTTACAAACAGATAGCAACCCAGTGAAGTAGATGTTTACAGACTTCCGTGAGATCGCTCGTAGGCTTATTCCTCCTGATGCATGAATAAATACCCTGTCCAAACTCACACTAGTAATTATCCAAACAGCTAGTTGACACCTCATCATAAACTGCTTTGAGGTATCTATTCTCCTCTAGACTTAAGTGTTAGGGTTTTAAAATAAAAATAGCTGGCCATAAGGTCTATATCATAGTTAATCATTTGTTTAGGTTCCCTGCAACCACCTCAATCAAGATTCTGAAGTTTTAATGCCACAAGGGCCCCTCATGTTCTTTTATATGTTCTTTTATAACCCCATCCATTTCTCTCCTACCAACAACCCTCAGTCCCTAACTCCTTGCAACCACTATCCTTTTGTCCTTTCAAAAATATTATATAATTCTGGTGCTGGAGAGATGGCTCAGCAGATGCAGAGCCTGACAACACTGGTTCAGTTCCTCAGTACCCACGATGCACAAGCCAGATGCACAAAGTGGCACATGCATCTGGAATTCGTTCCCAGCGGTTAGGGGCCCTGGCATGCCCATATTCATTCACTCATTCATTCTCTCTTTCTTTCTCTCTGCCTCTTCTTGCAAATAAATAAAAAATAGTAAAAACAAAAATAAAAAAATTGTATAATTGGAATCACATAGTTTATAATCTTAAATTTCTTCTAATTTGAACTACCATAGCAAGCAATACGATAATAATGATAATAGAAATTTGCTTTATTTTTCCATCACTGTTTAAGGACTCTTTCTTTTCAGCCCATAGACATGGAGACAATGACAGTGTTTCTCCCTGCCACACCCTGTTGTTCCCCAGCTGTCCTGGATGACACATGTAGCATAATTGATCTTCAGGAAATATTTGTCTAAATTTAAATGGGGATGAGGCGAAAGGTTTTGTTTTTTTTTTTAACACATCGACTCGGAGTTCCTCCTCACGTTTCTTCATCAGGGCCTTTAATAAGAGGAATTCCTTCATCAGACATATAAGCCCTTAGGAATCTGTTACATTTTTAAATGTGAGAAGGGAAGTATTTCAAAATAAGCCTCTCCTCTGTAAAGTGGTCAGTGAAGCCATTGTGTGGAGGTCAAATTAGGAGAGGGTCAGTCTGATACAGGAGAGAAGGCAGGCTAGTCATCCTGATGGCCTGTCCGTGAACACCTTGGAGGAATGCCTGCAGCCTCCACCGTCACCTCTGAAAGTCTCTAGTCAACAGTGACTGGATGCCCGTTGGGTGCTTCTTACCATCCTAGGCACTGTGAATACAGACAGCAGTATGCAAAGCAAATGGACTCTTCTAGAGAGACAAGAGATAAGGGTACAGCGTCGCAGGAAAGCAAGCATACAGGAAGACGTGGGTAAGCAGTTTCAGTCTGCAGGGGGCCTGTGCGTGCTGGTCCTGTTCAAGCCCAGCACCTTGTACAGGATGTAAATTAATTGGACTGACTGCTACTGGGAGTCGGATTGAGTTGGTCACCATGTATGGAGCCATGGCTTTAGTTCAGGGGGATCTGGAGCTTCAGTGGAAGGCTGTGTAGGGGGAGTGGGTGCCTTCTGATGCCTGCTCCTTGCTGGCCAGAACCCACTTACCAGTTGGTAGAAGGCCCTGCAAGAGGTGCTGTGTCTGAGCAAACTGGACCCACTGGTGATCATGTCCTTTGGTTTTCCTCTCTGTATTTTTAATCCAGCTCAGTGGACATGTGGTCCTTTCTCAGTGAAGTTCTTCTGAAAATCTAGGAACTTACTTTCTGCTTTTTTATGCTTCCATGCTTGATTTATGAGATACTATCTCTAACATACTAAAGGGAGAATCTAGAGCTCCTAAAAATATTTTGTGTGGATGTCTTTCAATTATCTTTTCACAGCTTATGGGTTTGCTTCCAAAATGAAAAGTATCAGTTTTTCAGACCAAAACTGTTGGTATTGCTTAAGGAGGGCATGGAGGACAAAGGGTTAAGAGGGTGTTGAAGAATGAGGCCAGAAACCCCGGTTGCTAACCAGTAGGCATTTCCCTATCTCCACCCTCAACTCTGAGACTCCCAACCCCCCCAAAAAGCATGCCACATAGACCCAGGTTCACACCCCAACTGTGCCTAGAAGGTGGCAGTTCCTCTACCCCCACCATCTGATATGTGCCCAAGCTCATGTCCACATGCAAAGCATGTATTCACAGGTTGCTGATTTCTGCCAATCTCCGTTGTCCATTTCTTTCCCTCCCTCCCTCCTCAATTTCTACTTAACCCACAATGCTGCTATAATAAAATGGGATTATTTGTCATGGGATTATTTGTCATGCTTCCCCCCCCCCGGGTCTATTCCCATTATTCTCTCTGGAGAGATGAGCTGAACACACACAGAGCTGTAACACTTCTGCGGGCTCTCAGGCCCACGGACATGCCTCTATGGGTGTCCGGTTTCAGGTCCCCCACTGCCGCTACTCAGAGCATGCCAGCTCCCTCCCTCCCCGCAGTCCCCTCCATGCCACTGCTGTGGAGCGTGCCTGCGCCCCAGTGCCAGCTTCAGCAGCGCCCCAGCAGCCGCCCACAGAGCTGTGATACAGAGCGGTCTGCGCCCAGGTGCTAGCCGGCTGGACACCCCTCCACCCACCTCCCGGGATCGGCGCCCCGCAGCGCCTCTTCCCGGTCCAGCCCAGCTATGCCAGGGAAGCAGCTCGACTCTGCCAGCAGACCCGTTCATGTTCCTTTTTCTTTTTTTATTAAAACAACACAAAACTAGGAACGTGCAAAATTTAGGTAGTATTAAAAAGCATGTGACTGGCGTGGTGGCGCACGCCTTTAACCACAGCACTCAGGAGGCAGAGGTAGGGAGATCGCTGTGAGTTCGAGGCCAGCCTGAGACTACATAGTGAATTCCAGGTCAGCCTGGGCTAGAGCGAGACCTTACCTTGGAAAAAAAAAAAAGCATGCAAAAAGAGAAATCAATTTGTCATTGTACTGTCCGCTCGTAGATGGACCTTCTTCAGATGTTCTCATACTTGTAATTGTTTCTGGCTACATGACCAATCTTTTCTCTCATTCTGGTCATTTTTATTAAAGGTATGATTGCCTTTAAAATATATGGTACACTGTTATTCCAAGACCTAATCAAACACGCCCATGATTCAGTGTTTATATAATTGAACTTTTATTGCAACTCCTCCAGTATGTTTAAAGTGTGTGTGTGTGTATGTGTGTGTGTGCGTGTGTGTGTGCGTGTGCGCATACACACACCAACAGCAGTGCAGGTAACCCCACAATCCCCTTCAAGGGCGTGCCCTCAGTGATCTCAGGACTTCCCACTAGGCCCCATGTCTTAAAGGTTCTACCACCTTCCCAAAGTACCACTCTGGGAGATCAAGCCTTTAACCCGTGGACCTGTGGGGTAGGGGGGGGGCTTATCCTAACCATACCATAAACCCCAAGTTCCCTGAGGGAACATCTTAGTCAAATCCATTGTCATTTGTACGTCTGTGAAGAGGACCCAGGTTGGCCCTCATTTTGTGAGACTGAGATATGGAGTCCAAATTTTACCTTGTAAAACATAAGAAATCAATGTTTGCTGAGTCTTACTAGGAGGATTTGATGAATCATCTTGGAATGTAGCTTCTCTAACCTTGAACAATGTGTATGCTTACATACATTTTTATAAAGTTACTTTTTAGAGTGATTCAGTGGGTAAAGCACTTTGCTATGTGTGGTGGTCTGAGTGTAAAATGTCCCCCTAGACTAAGTGTCTGAGTACTTGATCCCCAGTGCTGTCTGGGAAATCTGTGGAGGCTTTCTGGAGGAAGTGTGTCACTTGGGGTGGCTTTGAGGTGTTCCCATCAGCCCTGCTAGCTTCCTCCTTGCTCCTTGGTGTGAAGTTGTGCCTGATGCCTGCATCGGCCGTGCTTTGCCATTACTTCCCCAACACTCCGAGCTGAAATAAACCCTTTTCTTCCATAAGATATTTCTAGTCAAACAAGAAAGCAACTGGTACCCTGTGCAAGTGTGGGGATCTGAGATCAGATCCTGGCACCCACATAAAACCTGCGATCCGTGCCACGTGCTGTAATTCCAGTGCTGGGCAGTGGAGATGGGAGCTAGGACTTGATAACTGGTCAGTCAGCTGAGTCGTGAGCTCTAGGTATAGCATGGGGTTCCCCCATCTCAGAAAGTTGACACTTGATGTTGACTTTTGTTTTGAAAGTTTTATTTGCATGGGTGGGTGGGGCATGCCAGGATTTCTTGCTACCACAAACAAATGCCTGTCCAACTTTATGTGGGTGGCTGGGGAATTGAAACCTAGGTCACCAGGCTTTGTAAGCAAGCACCTTTAACTGCTGAGCCATCTCCCTACCCCCCCATGTTGATTTCTGACCACCACAAATGCACGCGCACACATACACATACAAACACACACACACACACACACAATCTAGCAATGATGTATGTCTGCAGTATTATAAGCTAGTTCTGTACAAATAGTGTTCCTGTGGCTCCTGTAGGGAACTCACTCAAGTGGGCATTCTAAGTCAGCAGGTTTGGGGTGAGGCCTGAGACTCTGCATATCTACCCTGCTCCCAGGATGTTGATGTTGCTGTACAGAGGTTATGTGGTTTGTGCTAGAGTTCACCAACATTTCCTGTTTGGTGGACATTTTAGTTGTCTTTATAGGTCTTGACATTTAAATTTCTGTTAATACTCAGTTTGAGTTTTATTCTTCACTGACATTGAAAATTGCTTTTTGTGAAAGTTTTTCTTGATTAATAATAGGCCACAGACAGATAATGCAAATTCCACTCCATCTGAGATGTGTGCGCTGTGTGCCAGCTTCTGTCCTTGGTACTTTGGGGCACGAAGGTGAACCGAGCTCTAGCCTGCAGCTCAGGCTTCCTGAAATTGCAGAGAAGCATTTCGGTCAGTTGTGGGGACGTGATGATGGAGAAATGTGTTGGAAACCAGCCCCGTGGGGCAGGAAGGACGGGCTAGAGCTGATGTGAGGAGGAAACTGCTCACCCTGGTGGAAGTGGGATTCGGGCTCAGGCACATGTGCAGGCCCCAAGGCCACAGTGTGGTCACAGACAGCCTTCTAATGGAGCTTCTTTGTGGCAGTGACTGTCGTAGTCAGTCACAAACCACTGGGAGGAATCTCCAAACCAGGCTCAGTTTTGGCAGGAAAGTATTTATTAAACTAACAGATCCAGGGGAAGTTCAATAATAATGAAGAAAGAGGCTGGCCCCCTTTCACAGATCCAAGCAGAGAGAGAAACCCACCACCTCCAGCCAGCACACCCCAATTCCAACTCACAAAACATCAGGACTGCCAGACTTCAGCTCCCATTGCTCTTGGCATATGTATCACTGGAATTTTACATCCACCTTAGAAATACCCTAGGGGGCCAGGCTAAGGTGACACCTCCAGCCAGGAGGCTGGAGACAAATCTTTAATATACCTTTAAACCTATTGGGGGACATTCAGTCAAACTACCATAGGGACACAGAAGTTTATCTCATGGAGTCACAGAACCTAAGAGGAGCTAGTAACTAGCAGATAGGTGTGGTAGAAAAATGACAAACCGAGGCAAGGAGTCCAAAGAAGTGACTTCTAGAACTGGAGAAGAGGAGGGAAAATTCAGAAGCTGTTACTGGCATGTCAGGCACTGACTGGGTTTTAAATGAGGTTTTTGGAGGTGGATGATAAGCTACCAAATAATGCAAGGGGTAGAAAATGTCAGGTTTGCTTAAGAATTTTGAGATGCAAAGAGAACCCAGGTTGCTGGATATACAGGTCTGTGTTTGGGTGAACCATCTACAGCAGAGAGAGGTATCTGGGTGCCTTGGTGAACTCTTCCAGAGAAACTGTATGGGACAAGAATAGAATGGGATGTGTGCCTGGGGAGATGATTCTGTGATTAGAACACAGGTGTGAAGCACTCACAGGTGCCAGGTGGCATGGTGGCTCACCTGTAATCCCAGTACTCAGGAGGCAGAGATGGGAACCGGGGGCTAGCTAGATGAGCCAGGTTGGAGACTCTGAGTTCAAGTGAGAGGTCCTCTGTCAGTTAATAAGGTAGAGAACAGAAGAGGAAACCCTGGCATCAGCCTCTGGTCTCTGTCGCACCTGCACTCAAGTGCATCCACACGCATACGAACACGCATATGCATACAAGTACATGCCTGCATGTACACACATGCATGCCTGCACACACAAAAGAGAATCAAATGGGTGGGAGGAGGAAGCAGGCCTATGGAGTCATGTGTCATGCATATGAAAATTTAGGCTTTCAGAGATTAAAGGGAAGGGTGTTCTGAAGCATCCAGGCATGGTGGGGGCTGAGTGGAGGAAAGACTCCAAGGGACAGAGCAGCTCCATCATGGTGGGGGGCAGGCTGCTGGGGAGAAGAAGCCTGTGAGGGCAGCAGGGGGGCTAGAAGGGTCTGAGAGGAGAGGAGTCAGAGAGCCAGCCTGGACTCAAGGTGAGTGCTTGAGGGGTCTAGAAGAAGCTCCTCTCTGCAGAGAGACCTGGAAAAGCAGGTGGAGAAAAAGGACCCGGCTGCATCTGTGAGGGCTGGAGCTGAAGCCCATGGCTGGAAGTGAGAGCAAAGATGCCAAGTACCTTAAAGTCCCATCTGCTGAGCTGTGTACAAGGACCGAGTGACAGTAACTGCCCCGCACAGTAGTGGTCTTAACACTGTACACACCATTTCCTCACACTAATGCTAGGTGATAGGTACAATTATCAAAGTCATTTTGCAGATGGGGACTCTGAGCTGCTGGGAGTAATAGCTTGCATCAAATTTCACAGTGGTGGGCCGAGGAGCTAAAAACAAGTTCTGGGCAGTAGATACTGCTACAGAGTGACGGTGATGGCGGGACCAGGAGGATGCTCAGGGCGTAGACCATCCTGCCACCTCCAGAGCGCTCTTTTCCTTCCTCCATTGCACCTTCCTGAACGTGACAAGAGATCATCTTGCACACCGAAGCCACCACCCAGCAGAACAAGAAGCATTACCTGTAGGCAATGCAGGCTGTGAAGGCTTTCATCCAAGGGATTGACTACAGAGACCCTGGAATCTCTAAGGCTCCAAGAAAGAAGGATGTGTGAGCCAGAGATCAGGAAGCCACCGCCACTCCCGTGTATTGATCACAAAGCTGGAAGTGCCATGAACTTGAGTCCCTGGACACCCTCTCTGTTGCTGTCACCACTGTCAGAGGCTCTACAGAGTCAGGGAAATAGAAAGACAGCTTTCTTCTTGTCTTCCACTCTTCGCAGTTCATCCCAGGGTCACAGGTTTGACAGGAAGCAGCGTCTGGTCCAAGGCGCGGAGTAGGGTGCAGAAGCAGAAGCCTGGACCTTTGTGTGAATTGATGTCATTCTGGTCATATAAACTCCAGATCTCAGAAAATTTCAGCTTTCTATGTGTACTAGCTGAAGGTGTTCTGCTCGTTCCCACCACTGAGCTGACCACATGTGAGGTAACCTTTGAGCTGCATGTGAAAACTGTGCAGGTCACAGTTGTTCTAACTTTTCACTCAAGAATTCATAGATTCTTCAACAAAAGTTTCCTGGTAAGGTCTTTGGCACTGTGTTTTGAAACTACCTCAAACAGAATGATACTTTGTGGTAAAGGTTCTTTTAGTCTAGAATTGGTAAAATTCTTGTTTCACAGTTAAAATTGGAGTTGAGATTACAGTAAGTAAGGAAAAACAAAAATTTAACTATTCGAACCTCAATTTATTTATGTTTGAGATAAAGTCTCATGTAGTACAGGCTGGCCTTGAACTTACACTCCCCCGTCTCAGCCTCCTAAGTGCTGGAATTACCACCATCAGAGGCATGGGCTACCGTCATGAATCTCCATGGAAGAGTCTTTTTCAAAGCATTCTCCCACCCCAAAGAAAATAACAAAACTCTAGCCAAGCATGGTGGCACATGCGTACAATCCCAGCACTAAAGAGGGTGAGACAGGAGGATCATTCATTCAAGGTCATCCTGAGATACACAGTGAAGCCGTCTCCGAAAAAGGAAAGAAAGCGGAGGAAATGAGCTGAATAAGGGTAGTGACCATGGGCGTCCAGGAACTTGTGAGCTAAAGGTATATACAGCTCAGTAGAGCACTTAGGTAGCATATGTAAAGCACTGAGCTCATCTCTGGCACCAAAAAGAGGGGGGGGAGAGAAATCGAGAATATTTATCCGAAAAACTAAATATAGCAGGTACATTATTAAATATATACATTTATCATAGTAGTAATTGGTACGTATATGAACTGGGATATAATTGTGCCTTTTGGGTACAAAACAGCTCTCGGGAGTTCTCACAATAAAAGGAACAAGAGAGTTTATTCTGAGCCAAACATGAGTGACCATGGCCATGGAACACAAATCCAGGTGGTCCCAAGTGATATGTCCAACGTGGAAGCAGTTCCGTGAACTTTTTCTCGTGACAGCAAAAGAAGCCACAGATCAAGGCATTTTCCTGAGCACATTGGTGGGGCACGATGCAGGCAGGTGACATAGAGCAGGGGGTCTTGGCTGTAGATTCCACTTGCTCTCTGGTGACATTCTTAGCTTTGGGTTAGTGGAAGCAAGTGGTCTGCTAAGTTAATATATTCCAAAGGCTGCCTGGTTCTGGAAAGGATGTTAAGTTAGATATAGAAGTGTGGGTGGGCTGGAGAGAGAGCTCAATGTTAAAGGCACCTCCTTGCAAACCCTGATGGCCCTGATTTGATTCTCCAGTACCCACGTAAAGCCAGATGCACAAGATGACTCTTGGTTCTGGAGTTCCTTTGCAGCAGCTGGAGGAGGCCCTAGCAAACCCATTCTCTCTCTCTCTCTCTCTCTCTCTCTCTCTCTCTCTCTCTCTCTTTCTTTCTTTATCTCTCTCTTTCTCTCTCATAAAAAGGGATCTGCAACATTCTAACTCTCCACAAGTGTGAACTTCTAGATCAGTTGGCCTTGGAGAATCTTTAGCATAGGTGTGACTCCCCCCCCCACTTTCAGTTTATAGCTTTAATTAATTAAAACTGCTTAAGTAGTATCTCTCCTCCTTTATCTTAAAGCAATCCAGAAGTGGAGGCTGGATTCCATGAGCCTGCCCCGGGACCAGACTCCTCCGAATTCCTAGTTCAGCAGCAGGGAGAAGCCTAAAGGAAAAGGGGCAGTGTGCCCCTAGGAATTACAAGAAGGGATTTTGCTTGTTCCTCATTGGCTAGAGTCATACCAGTCCTAGCTCCAGGGGAGTCTGGGAAATGTAGTCTCTATTCTGGGAGGTCATGTTTCCAGCTAAAACTCTAGAGTCTATGGAGAGCAAGGGAAAACCTGATAAAGGTGGAGATACAGTAGTTTCTACCATAGTTCCCCTTGATATTTGCAACTTGAAAAATTGAAAATAAAACCAATTAAAAGTGATGGGTGTCAGGCCTGGTGGTGCACGGCTTTAATCCCAGCACTGGGGAGGCAGAGGTAGGAGGATCGCCATTGAGTTTGAGGCCAGCTTGAGACTACATAGTGAATCCCAGGTCAGCCTGGGCTAGAGTGAGATCCTGCCTTGAAAAGCCGATGATGATGATGGTGGTGGTGGTGGTGGTGATGATGGTGGGGAGTGGGGGCTGGGGTGTAGCTCAATGGTAAAACACTTGTTTATATGAGGTCCTGGGTTTAATACCCAGCTCTAAAAAAAAGAAAAAAGTTGATTAGTAGACATATCCCCAAATATGTATTTTTAAAAAAAGCCTTTGCCTGTATGTGAGTGTAGGTGCATTTGTACCTTGTGTGCATGTGGAGGACAGGGGACCACTCCAGCTCTCTGTTCTTGCTTCCACTTTGAGGTGGGATCTTTTTTTTTTCTTTTCTTTTTTATTGATAGGTTCCATAATCACAGACCATAAACCACTATGATTCCCTTCCAACCCTCCCTCATATCTCTTCCCCCTCTCAATTAGTCTCTGTTTTGTCTCAGTGTCATCATCTTTTCCTCCATTATGTGTAGGTATTATCAGGCACTGTGAGGTCATGAATATCAAGGTCATTTTGTGTCTGGAAGTTTGCGTTGTAAGCAGTCCTCCCCTTCCTTTGGCTCTTACAACCTTTCCACCATCTCTTCCCCAACAGACCCTGAGTGAGGCAGGCAGGCTTTCTTGTCGTTCACCAGGCTAGCTGGCCTGTCAACTTCCAGGATTCCCTCCCATCAGATCGTAGCAGGGTTGAGATTATAGATGCACGCTACTAGGTTTGGCCATGCGTTCTGGGGATCTAACCTCAGACTGTCAGGCCTGTTTGGCAAGTGTTTTTTCACTCACTGAGCCTCTCCCCAGTCCCAAACATGTATTACTTAAGGAAAAGTTTCTTATAAAATTGTCATAATATTTGTTTTCTCTTAGTGTGATGTTTGTTTTTAAGGTAACCCTTATCTTCTGTTTCTAGGAAATTTCAACCTACGCAAAAAGTGAGACAGATCTATCATAACATGAACTTCTTCCCTGATCTCCCAGCCAGTCTCCCCGGCCTTCACTGTCCCCTTCTGACTTTTGGGAAGCAGCCCTCATATCTTCTGTTCCACCTGTAAATATTTCTGAATATATCTGCAAAAGGGCTTTTAAGACTAAGCTTATGATTTTGTAGTTGTTGTATATTCACGTGCAATTGTGAGAAATAATTCAGAGAGATTCTCTGTACCCTTTCCTCGGATCCCTCAACGGTGCCATCTTGCAGAACTGTAATACTGTATTCAACAGGGATGTTGATGTGGCTGTGGTCACGATGCCACATCGCATCCCTGCCCCCTTTAAACACAGAGACTCTGTGTCTCTGTGTAGCCCAGGCTGGCCTTGAGCCCTCTGTCCTCCTCCCTCAGCCTTCCATGGGCTGACATTACAGGCAAATGTCACTGGATAGACATCCAGCCTTCCCTTCTTCATCGCCTGTGACCTTCCTTCATCTGCTCTGTTTCCCTTATTGTCATTTCGATGTTAGGACTCTACAGCATGTAACCTGTTAGGACCAATTCTGCATGACTCCCTTTTCATTGTCATGTAGTGTTCTGAACTGGCTGTATCACTTTAAAATCCCTTAAAGCACAGCTCACTCAATGCCTCTCTCTTTCTTCTTGCCCTCGCCTCTCCTCTTCCCAGCAATGCCAAGGGAGAACCACTCTGTGAAACCAAGAAGGGACTGTTCAAGGACCTCCCTGCAATGGTATACCCGAGCCCAGAACAAGATGAGAAGACCTAGCTTGTTATTCAAAGACATCCTCAAGTAAGTACAACCCCATGACCCTGAGACCCTCCTCTCTGGGTTGAGAGTATAGAATTGGTAGAAAAGGTAAATAATAGCCTTTAAAATGTCTGATGCTAGAGAAACAGACTTGGTCAAAGGATCATGTCAAGCCAACGGGTTGATGTATCCAGCCGGGTCCTGTGGCTTCTAGTCTCTGTGCCTGGACTGGGATGCCCTCGAGAACAGCTTCTAGTGTCTTTTCTTCATGACTTTACATGACAATAGAAGGCTTTCTCCCTTGGCTATTGCAAACTGACCTAAGTATGGCTAGTTTAATTTCTCTAATGACACTTGAATCCCACTAAATAGTGAGCCTTAAATGAAATGGCAGGTGTTTCATCGTTTACCCTTATATCCTGAGATCTGGTAGAGAAGTAATAAATAAAGGATGAACTTGGCAGGTTTCTTTGGTATTAGCCAAAACAAGTTGAAAGCTCTAAAGATGTCTTAAAGATACAAAACCTTTAAATTGAATAAAAGAGAGGTAGAAATATAAGCTGGACATGGTGGTGTATGTCTGTCATGGTGACATTTGGCAGGGGGAGGCACAGGATCGGAAGCTTTAAGGCTATCCTCACTGCTAAATCACAAGTTCAAGGCCAGCCTGTGCCTCATGAGACCTTGTATCAAAAAATAAGAAAGAGAGGGGGAAGGGAGGGTGAGGGAGAACAGAGAGAGAAAGAGAGAGAGAAGAGAAAGAGAAAGAGAGAGGGAGGGAAGAAGAAAGAAATGATACAAATCCAACCATCAAGTCTAGTCTCCCATCTAGATTGAATACTTCAAGACGAGGAAGGGAGATTTATGTGAATAAAGACATGTCGTATTTCATCTGAATAAGCTAGTATTCACTGAGGTCTGTATCACTGTCTTGGGTGCCTGCTTTTTGATCTCAAACCAGGCAAACGTGGACCCTGTCTGAGCGTGGGGTACAGGAGGGAGACCTGGGTGCTGTCTGAGTGTGGGGTACAGGAGGGAGACCTAAGTCCTTCTGAGTGTGGGGTACAAGAGGGAGAGCTGGGCGCTGTCTGAGTGTGGGGTACAGGAGGGAGACCTGGGTCCTTCTGAGCGTGGGGTACAGGAGGGAGACATGGCTGCTGTCTGAGTGTGGGGTACAGGAGGGAGACCTAAGTCCTTCTGAGTGTGGGGTACAAGAGGGAGAGCTTGGCGCTGTCTGAGTGTGGGGTACAGGAGGGAGACCTGGGTCCTTCTGAGTGTGGGGTACAGGAGGGAGACCTGGCTGCTGTCTGAGTGTGGGGTACAGGAGGATCACATTGAAACACATGATGTGGCTACTAGAATTCCTTTTCAAATTTTTTCTTTCATTATAAAATAATAATAAGGGGTGGAGAGATTGCTCAGTGGTTAAGGTGCTTGCTTGCAAAGCTTGATGGCTTGGGTTCGATTCCCCAGTACCCATGTAAAGTCAGATGCACAAAGTGGTACATGCATCTGGAGTTTGTTTGCAGCAGCAGGAGGCCCTGGCTTGCCCTTTCTCTATGTCTCCCCTCTCTCTCCTTGGAAATAAATAAATAATGACGATGATGACCCGGCTTGGGCTATAGCTCAGCTGCCAGGGTGCTGGCCTGGTATTCAAAAGCCCTGCACTCAGTCCTTAGCACTTCATAAAATCGAGCATGTTTGCACATTCCTATAATCCCAGCTCTGGGAGGTGGAGACAGGAGGATTGGGGTTTCAAGGCTGGGTTTCTTGAGACCCTGTCTAAATTTTAAAAAGACAGGAAAAGAAAAAAGAAATCAAAATTAAAGAATATTATGCACAGTAAATACAAAGCACTGGGGTTGGCGAGAGGGGTGTAGGCCCTACTGAAGTCACAAGATTCGGAATTCAGAAGGTATGAAAGGGTCTCAGTGAGACGTCTCCCCCCCCCCCTCCATGTTTCCCCTGCTTTGATGGACTGTTGCTCGACTCTCGTGCGTGGGGAAGGTGCTTCTGCCTGCTCGGTCCGTTTCCCTAACCAGAGGTGACATCCTCTTCACTTCTCTTGGCTTGGGAGCTTGTCCTCTCCTGTTCTTATTCTCTCAGTAAGTCTTTCAGAACTTACTCTGCTCTGTGACCATGTTTTTCCTTCTGGCTACATGTGGACAAGAACCTGAGACTTGAGAGCCGTGGGTTTGGGGTTCTAATCCCACCCAGAGCTCTCCCGATACAATCGGACGCCAGGGGAAAATGAAGCCGTGTGAGCAGGTTTTCATGGGAAGCATGGAGAAATAGGGATTCAAGCACCTCCTTCATCATCTCAATTGTTTTCAGTATTTTGCATCTACCGTGGACTATGTAGTACGCCAGGGCCTTTAGTTTTAAAACACCCCCTCGCTTTGAAAAATGTATTTATTTTCTCCTTACCTTTGGTTTTTATATGAATACAGATTATTTAAAGTAATGGTTCTTAAATTGTACTTTAAACATTCCTTTTTATTTGCAAGCAGAAAAAGAGAGAAAATAAACATGCCAGGGCTTCTTGCCAATGCACGCAAACTCCAGACACATGGACCACTTTGTGCATCTGGCTTGATATGGGTACTGGGGACTTGAACCTGGGCTGTCAGGCTTTGGAAGCGAACGCCTTTAACCACTGAGCCATGTCCCCAGCCCTTGGTTAAACATTATTTAACCTTTAGTTTATCAGTGTTACTGGAAAACTTATTAAAAACAAGATTCCTAGAGCTAAAAGTAGATTCATTCTTTTCTCCCAAGCTGCCCCTCCCTCGCTCTCTTTCTCTCTTTCTCTGTGTCCGTGTGCGAAACTTTGTACTTCTATGGATTCATCAGATCTAGAGAGACTGCTTTTTGTTGTGCTTTTATTTCTACCACTCTCATTGCATGGTGGAAATCTCTAGAAATATGAGGAGTAGATTTTTTTCTTTTTTGTCCCTTTTTAAAGGACCAACATAATCTTAAAGCAAAATATTGAAAGTAAGATGCTGTAGTTCAGTCCAATAATCTGCATTGATTGTATTATTCAGATTTTCTTGCCCAGCCCCCTCCCCAATTTCCCTACATTAGCTTGTAACAAGAGCAGTCATAAATGACTGATTTATCTTATCAAGAAATAACCTTCCTTTCACCCTGTGGTGACCTGAAAGATTTTCTTTTTTTTTTTTTTTTTTTTTGTCATGTGACAGACAGGCTCCGTTTGACTTCGCATTCTACTTATTTCACGCTTTTCCTTCTGGCTATTATGCCTGGCTGACTTTTTTTTAGATGTATGCTGCTTGTGTTTGGAGTGTGGATCCTTTATATCCTCAAGTTAAGTTACATCACTGAAGAATGTGACATGAGACACGTGGATTATGTGGACCCTGACCGCATAAAGGTGAGATATTCTCTGGGTTTAAGTGAAAACATTGCCAAGCATCATTCAAACCAGCACATCATCTCCGATCTGTTACAAAGAAATGGTCATGAAAGTTGGACTTAGCATAGGACTCCAAAATCCGTTGACACCTCCCCTCCCCCCACCGGTTTCCCTTCTCCTCTGCGGCTCTGTTCTTCACTTTCTCTAGCTGGAGCGACAGGAGTTCCACTGGACACATTCCAGGACATCCCGTGCTGCCCACCATGTTCCTAAAACAAGTTCCCTTAATGCCACTTGTCATTCTTGGCCTTTAGTTTTATATATATATTTGAGAGAGAAAGAATATGAGTACATCCGGGCCTCCTTCCATTGCAAATGAACTCCAAATGCATGCACCACCTCGTGCATCTGGCCTTTTGAGAGAACTAGGGACTCGAACCCAGGCTTTCAAGCAAGCACCTTTAACCACTGAAGCCCTTTTTAATGAAGCCCACCACGGATCATTGTGTTAATGGAGGAGAGAGGTGAGGTCTCTCGCACAGGGCAAGCAAGCACACCATTGCACGAGCACAGGTTGGAGGGCTGTTTGCATACTAACTAACATGGAATCAATGTGGCCATTGTAGAGACCTGGCTGGCTGCAATTGTGTTTTTCCCCCACAAACTACATTACTAGACCAGGGATGGTCGGCTTGTTTCTTCAGAGATCAACAGCTGCTGTAATTATGATAGCCATTACTCCTTCAGGTTCTTCCAAGAAATCCTAGTGACTGCTGAGAAGGACTAAACAGACACTACATTCCCCAAACACAGCTGACGAGATGGATGCATTTCTGTGATCCATAATACCAGTCCAGGGCACATGGTGGTTAATGTCAATAAGCTGGAGATCCAGCATGTTCGAAGGATGGGATGTGCAGAAATGTACTGAGCTCGCAGCCACGCTCCAGGGAGAGGGGTCTGGTTGTCTTCTGCCATTTGCCACAGTCCCTCTGGGATTAGAATTCACGTGAGCATTGCACGTTTCCGTCAGCTCTGAGAGCTACTGGTGAGCAGTATAGACTGTGTCTATAAGAGCATTGAGTTCCCAAGAGTCCGAGAAAAAGACAGTGAGCCAGGGTGGCTCTTTCCTTTCCCTTTTGTCTTACGTCATGGCTCTCTGCCCTTTCAGGCAGCACAGAAACACTTCCAAACATTGAACCTGATGTATCCCTTCCTGCCCTTCAAACTCTGTTTCTCTCCGTTACCTTCAGGGCACACTAGAGTCCTGAGCCTGGCCTGTGAGACTCTTCGGGCCATCATCCAGGCCTGCCTGTGTCCCGTGCACTGAGGCCCTTGCAGGGCCTGTGCTAAGCTCTCTTGCTCACTCTCCACCTTTCCTTTCTTTCTAACAACTTTACTGAGATATAATTCATGCATCATAAAACTCACTACTTAATGCAGCCTGTAATGTAGTGTTTTCACTGTATTTACAGAGCTGTGCAATCATCACCGTGATCTAAGTTTAGAACACTTCCACTGTCCCCAAAAGCAGCTCTGAATCCATTAGCAGTCACTTCCTGTCCACACCGCCTCACTCCCTGCCAAGTCCTAGGCAACCGCTAATCTCTTCTGTCTCTGGATCTTTCCTTTTCTAGACGTAACGTGAATGTAGTCATGTTTCCTGGTCTTTCATCGTTGGCCTCTTTCTCTTAGCATGTTCTCAGGGTTCCCCTTCAATTTAAAAATCTGCTCTAGAGGTGAGCTCAGTGACACACACCTGTAATCCCAACACTCAGGAAGCTGAGGCAGGAGAATCACAGGTTTGAGGCGAGTTTGAGCTACATGAAAAGATGCTTTTCAAAACAACAAACAAACAGGCCTAGGGAGATAGCTCGATGCATAAAGTGTTCTCCTCACAAGCACGATGCTCTGAACTTGATCCCCTGAACCACATCAAAATGCCAGGTGTGGTGATGCATGCTGGTGCCCCCAGCACTTAGAAGAGGTGACAGGTGGATCGCTGGGACTCACTAGCCAGCCAGTCTAGCATGCTTGGCAAATTCAAGGCCAGTGAGTCACCCCGTCTGACAAGAAGGTGGACATTGTTCCTGAGCTTGTCCTCTGGCCTACACACACACACACACACACACACACACACACACACACACACACACGTATGTGCATACACACTCACAAACACGCTCTTCAAAATCCAAATGATATAAGAAGGAAAGGGATAAAAGAGAAGATTTCGTGGGGCCAGAGGAAAGGATAAGGCGGCTCGTACATAAATCTAACACACGCAAGCCTGTGCTGACCATGGTGGAACCAGCGGTGTCTTCTCTTCTATTACTTGAGGTCTCCATACATATAGACAAAATACCGTGATCAGAGCCCTCCGCTGAATCCCCTCTTCCTTCCTTCTGGTCCCGCTGTCATTTTGAGGTCATTTTCCCCCTCCCATTATGCAGGTCTTGTGATTGTGACAGCCACTGCAAGGTCGTGACTACCGTGGCCACTTTGTGTCTGGAAGACAT